>CAIGQW010053631.1:22675637-22692708 GCA_903798125.1 Danio choprae | reverse complement strand
GAACTTCTTGCTGTGAGGCGATTGTGCTACCCACTGCGCCACTGTGAGGCCCCATATATTATATTATATTATATTATATTATATTATATTATATTATATTATATTATATTATTCATTCATTTTCCTTCAGCTTAGTCCCTTTATTCATCAGAGTTTACCACAGCGGAATGAACCGCCAACTTATCCAGCATATGTTTTACACCGCGGATGTCCTTCCAGCTGCTCTCACATTTACACACATACACTACGGCCAATTTAGCTTATTCAATTCACCTATACCGCATGTTTTTGGACTGTAGGGGAAACCGGAGCACCCGGAGGAAACCCATGCCAACACGGGGAGAACATGCATACTTCACACAGAAATGCCAACTGACCCAGTCAGGACTCGAACCAGTGACCTTCTTGCTGTAATGCAACAGTTCAAACCACTGAGCCACCATGTTGCCATATTATATTATATCCACAAAAAATGATGCTTTTCAGCGGCAGCGAAGATCACAGCTGATCCATGATAGACGCGGTCGTGAAAACTCTCTGCAGACACGCTTGTGTCTGGATCAGATCCATAAGTATCACTATAACAGCCGAGAGGAGAGGAAACATCACACCAGCAGGTCAAAGGTCCACAGTGAGAGACAGACGCAAAAATTTAGTTATTTTCATTTTCTCCATAGCAGTGGAATGGGGGTGAATTGTGTACAGTTTCTGCATTTTAATTACTCTCACTCACCTCCCTCGCCATAGTATTCTACCGCCACATATCGCATATGAGATAAATGACGTCAGTTCGTAATAACCGGTTAGAATCTATTACTGAACCTATACTGAATTGTCCGCGTCTGCATCACGATGCACCGAAGAAACAATAAATTTTGACACCCCTACTAAATACTTTAAATCTATACTGCAAAAATACCAATTAATAAAATGTTGGAGGGGCACAAATTTCTAAATTGAACTAATTAAGTCAGCAAAAATATACTTTATACAGTCAACATGCAGAAATCAAATTGACTAGAATAATGACTGATTACTGAAGTAAAGATTGGGCCAACTAAACAAAGAACAATTTAAGCAATGTTTTGTTGAGAAATAATTGATTGAACACAAAAAACTAAATAATAAATAGTCGAAGCTGCTAAATATATTTCATTCCAACTACTATGAATGCATAAAATGAGTTAATATAATCATATTATAACGTGGCGCAGTGGGTAGCACGATCGCCTCACAGCAAGAAGGTCGCCGGTTCGAGCCTCGGCTGGGCCAGTTGGCATTTCTGTGAGTTTGCATGTTCTCCCCGTGTTTGCGTGGGTTTCCTCCGGGTGCTCCGGTTTCCCCCACAGTCCAAAGACATGCGCTATAGGTGAATTGGGTAAGCTAAATTGTCTGTAGTGTATGTGTGTGAATGAATGAATGAGTGTGTGTATGAATGAGTATGAATGTTTCCCAGAGATGGGTTGCAGCTGGAAGGGCATCTGCTGCGTAAAAACATGCTGGATAAGTTGGTGGTTCATTCCGCTGTGGCGACCCCAGATTAATAAAGGGACTAAATATATATGTTCCTCCTTTGAATTCCGGTTTTGGATAAATGCATGTGCTGACTAAGCCGAAAAGAAAATGAATGAATGAATAATCATAATATAAGTTTCTTCATATTCTGTGCTGAAGTATAACATTAGAATGGCATCAATGAAGATGCATGGAAGTTTAACTAGCTTCTTCTAGATTCTCTATATACATCCTTGGCCAGGGCATGAGATGCAAAAATGCAGTGTGAAGATCTTAAATAAAATGTCTGCGATCTGCCAGGAGATTAAGTAGGCATTAGCTGTTATTTATTATTTAAACAGGTGTCTGAATCAAGCGAGTGTGTTCTGCGGTTTAGCAGGCTAACGTCCCATAGCCGTTCCATATTAGCATGCATGACAGCCTGTTAACTTTGGCAAACAGGCTTTACCACATGCAAGTGTGCTTTACTGTAGGCATGTTTTCATTTGGCTGAATGGCTTTAAGTCTGCTGGGAATCAAAGCTTTAATGAATAACTAAATATATACACTGCTTCTGTTGTAAATAACAAGTATAAATACGCACATTTGTAAAAGGTATAAAGAGCAAGGACTAATGATTCAACCGTTTATTCCTATCCCACATTCTAAAAACATTCTTGCTGCCTTACATTTTTTAGTCATCTTAACTTACATCAATTAAGCCGACAAAAAATAGTAAATTAAACTTCGTGTAACTTAAAAAAATTGAGTTGAAACCTGATTAACTTATTAAAATAAGTTAAAGCAACATAAAACTATTTGTTCTTTTTGTCATAATTTTTTTTTTACAGTGCATATGACTTTCTTTCTTACATTGATTCGATGTTCCTCCTTTGAATTTCGCTTTTGGATAAATGCATGTGCTGAGTAATTAAATGTAATGCTATTTCTATTCCATCAAGCTACCAAAACAAGCCTTTTTATTATTGATGCACCATATTATTATTGATGCACCATATCTGTGACCACATTGGTATCAGCTGATAAATGCTTGTTTTTAATGTTATCGGTATTGGATGATAAGAAAAAAAATATTGGTGAAAAAATTCTTGATTTTTTCAGACTAGAAGAATTTATGTAAGAGGAAAGATCAGATTTTAGCAGTGTGGGAGTTTTTTTGCTTCAGGTCCTCAGAATTGCAACTTGAAAACAGTTTTGGTATAAAGGAAAAGGAAAGTTCTTGATGTTTCATTGCAACGAAACGTTTTAAAATAAAATCACTTATTAATTGTATTTGCGTTTTGTTTACAGGATCAAATAATAAAAAATAATAATTTCTCTGCCTAAATATTGGTTAGATATTTATATCTTTATATCTTTCAAGTATAAAGAGTTATCGGTATTGACAAAAAAAAAAATCCCAACTTTATTTATAGAAATTTTCAACAATGTACAAATATCACACATTTTAGAATATCTATTGACATAGAGAGAGAGAGAGAAAAGTAAACAAGGACCCAAATGATTGTGACAGTAATTGACCCCCAGATATATTTCTATATATATTAAAAATAATAATAAAACAAAACAATTATAATAATAATATTCTTGTACCAACACAACAGCCACAAAATCTGCTTTTTAGGACATCACAGTTGCGAATACACACATATAACACTGTATAACAATAATTCATATTTTTACAGTACTGTGATGGTTGCGTTTAGGGTTGGAGTATGAATAGATGTTAAAAAATACAATTTAATAAATTTTAAATACATTTAATAACAAATAATACTTGGTACAACTACTGTTTTTATATTACTGTAACAGTTGGATTTAGGGTTGGGATAGGGATAGACAATAATAAAATACAATTAATGGGAAATGTATTAAATTTAACTATGGGCATAATAAACAAAATAAGGTTGTGGGTGGTGGATTTCCCAAGGGAATCAAAAAGAAAAAAAAACTTGTGGAAAAGATCCCCTTCGGTCGACAACCAAACGCAGACACTCAGTTGAGAGTATTTAAATAGATTTATTGTAGAAAAAAATAGTAATTTTAAATAAGCATCTCTTCAGGTTACCTGTAAATCTTTCAAGAAAAATACAGGAAGCTTACCTTCCTCCCTAAACATAAACAAAGTCAAAAGTAATCAAAATAAATAGGCAGGCTATCACTACAAGCTCAAACTCTCCAAAAATAGTTGCAAGCATGCATGGACATTTGGACAATATTAACAGTTTGGTCGTCAGGCGGAGGGGTAGAAAAGTCCATGAGCTCTCCACTCCTAGCAACCGTCGCACTAAAAAATAAGCTCCTCCATCTCTGCCGGAAGTTTCATTTTATAGCTTTCTGCAACCAGCAGCCGATCGGAGCCTGGACCACATTAAAATGGGAGCCTATGGGGTAACAGAAAAAACAACACAAGAAGGCGGGACAAAGAAAAAGACACATGCAATGCGCAACAACCAAAAAATAAATACATAAACTTTAGTCGCAACAATACTATAAATAATTCTCGTCAACTTCCAGCCACAACCGTATCTGACCTAACAACAACCGGATTCTCCATATAGTGTTGCATTATAAACAGAAGATTTAACTTCTTTGATTGATTTAGCATGACTAATAATCACACGATTATAGAATCATCTCACAGAAGGATTTATTTCAAGCCCTCGACTGAAGTTACAAAGTAACTTTGGAGTAAAAACGTGTCATTACATGTAGATTTTCATGTGCAGTATTCACTACACAGAGCCGTAGTTCACTAAAAAGCAATGCAATCATTACCATAGAATGATCATCCCTATGCCATTATGTCATATTAAATCCAATTTGATTTTCGACAAAATATGCATCAAAATTGACTGATAAGTAGACCCGCCATTTTTAGTGGGATTTATTAGCCCACCATTGAGTCTATTTATTTACTTGTGTAAATGTGTGTGCATTTATTCAGTTTTTAAATTAATTTCAATATTATTGACTAATGAAAATGTTCATATGGTTCATTTACAATACAGTTTGTAAAGTAATATTTTGTTTTTTAGTCGATGTAGATTATATAAGAGACTTGCGTTGTTTACTAAATAAGTGAATCTAATTGGATTTGCACTGTAAAGATTAAATAAATGTTAAAAAGGTATTTTTTTTTATTTCATATATTAAGTTTTTAGTTACGATACTCCCAAAATCATTTAGCATAAATCCGCAGATTTATTTACAAAATTCTGCACAGAAATATCAAAAATTATCCGCAGATTCTGTCTGGTCCTACTGATTAGTCACCTACCCCTACTACTTAACATTATCACTAGCAGTGAAAGCGCATCTTAGAAGAGTTTATGTTAGAGGAAAGATAAGATAAATATTGGCAGTGTGGGACTGTTTTGGCATGAAAAAAGAGGATAATTTTGGTGGAAAAGATCTTGATGTATCCTTACACTTTTCAAATAAAATTAGTTGTCCATTGTATTTGCGTTTTATTTTTGCAATCCAGATAAAATAATATATGAGATTTTGTATTTCTCTGCCTATATACAGTTAAAGTCAGAATTGTTAGCCAGAATTTTTTAATTATTATAAATTGTTACATTTAAATTCTTTTATATTTTTCCCACAATTTCTGTTTAATGGAGAGATGATTTTTTTCAACACATTTCTAAATATAATAGTTTTAATAACTAATTTCTAATAACTGATTTCTTTTATCTTAGCCATGATGACAGTACATGAAATTTTACTAGATATTTTTCAATATACTATATGCAGCTTAAAGGTTAATTAGGCAAGTTATGGTAATTAGGCAAGTCATTGTATAACAGTGGTTTGTTCTGTAGACAATCGAAAATAATTATTGCTTAAGAGGGCTAATAATACTGACCTTAAAATGTTTGTTTTTTTAAACTGATTTTATTCTAACCGAAATAAAACAAATCAGAGTTTCTCCAGAAGAAAAAAAATATTATAGGAAATACTGTGAAAAATTCCTTGTTCTGTTAAACATCATTTGGGAAATATTTGAAAAAGAAATTCACAGGAGGGCTTATAATTTTGACTTCAACTGTATATATATATATTGCGAATGGGCTTCCACATATAGAGTTATCGGTTATAGGTATCACCCAAAATTTCCATATCAGTGCATCACTAATTTTGTATTCTACTATCTTTATTTCATATGCTTTGAAATTTCAAAAACTGTTAATGTGACATTTCACCCAAATATCAAAGTTTCTTTTTTTTTCTCATCTTAGCTAACATCTCTCACACCGAGAGGTCTCATAGCACACTATTTGCATGACTGCCTGAGGTTTCCGTTCCCCCATAAAGATAAATATTGGCAGAAATGTCATTCAAGTATACTCGTAGACTTTTTCCCTCTCTCTTTTCGCTTTAATCTGATCCCTTCAGATTATCATGTTGACTCGACCATAAATGAGGCTTAACTGCTTTTATAGTGAAACGGCGACCAAATGCTCAAGCAAATGTGGAAAATTCAGTACAAAGACCGAAGAGAAGGAATAACATAGCGCGCTTAGCATGTTCGAGCATCTATATTCCTTGACACTGACAGTCGGAGATTGCAGCAGATGAATGGACGACCCAAAGTACGCACGCAAATGCCTTTCTGTGTTTTGTCTGCCTCATTCAGATGTAAATTTCCTTCCTTTCTCTTGGGGTGTGGAGGAGGGTGGGGGCTGGACTGAAAAATCTAGCCCAAATTGAAATGTCAATAGTAATTTTTGGCATACTGGAACCTTTAAGAGTCAAGGGCTCCTTCTCTGTGAAGAGATGCAGACAGCGGTCGTCCTCTGGGGGTAGATGTCTTCTTGACGGACATGCTAAAATACCAGGGAATACTACCTTCTTTAATGGATTGATGAATGAGCTTAACTGCCCTTCTCTCCGCGAGCATGTCTGGATATAGCGGCGAATGCAGATGGTATACATTCATTTATTTAGCATTCAGCTGGAGATGGTTCTTATTAGTGCTCAGGGTTTAGGGTACGAACAAATGCTTGAAGTATTTGAAGAATTCCAGTTTGGGATGCAGAGAATGGGAATCTGTCACAAGTACAAAACACCCACAAGTACAAAACACCTCTCAAAATGAGAGTTTTGTATTGATACTTTAAAAAATGGATTAGATTTTCTTTGATTAGATGAGACTTTTACTTAAATCATATTACACAAGTATCCAGTCGTCTTCGCTAAAGATTATGCAACTGCTAAAACAGTAAATATAATATAGCATAATCTCAAACTGATTATTTTCTTTCATTATACACTACCTGACAAATGTCTTGTCGCCTATCCAAGTTTTAGGAGCAACAAATAATAACTTGACTTCTGGTGGATCATTTGGTATCAGAAGTGGCTAATATTGAAGGCAAAGGCCTCTAGATTATGCTTATTTTAACAAAATAAAATATGATCATGCTTTGATTTTTAGTTATTTAATTAGGACAGTAAGGTGTGACTTTGCTTAGACAAAAGTCTTGTCACTTAACATAAATAATGTACAGTATAGAATATAAAGTCATGGTGCAGTGGAAAAAGAATTAATATTCTGTATGACTTCCATGAGCTTGAAAGACTGCATCCATACATCTCTGCAATGACTCAAATAACTTATTAATAAAGTCATCTGGACCGGCAAAGATAGCATTCTCGAAGGACTCCCAGAGTTCATCACAATTTTCTGGATTCATCTTTAATGCCTCCTCCTTCATCTTACCCAGACATGCTCAATAATGTTCATGTCTGGTGACTGGGCTGGCCAATCCTGCAGCACCTTGACCTTCTTTGCTTTCAGGATCTTTGATGTGGAGGCTGAAGTATGAGAAGGAGCGCTATCCTGCTGAAGAATTTGCCCTCTCCTGTGGTTTGTAATGTAATGGGCAACACAAATGTCTTGATACCTCAGACTGTAGATGTTGCCATCCTCTCTGCAGATCTCTCGCACGCCCCCACACTGAATGTAACCCCAAACCATGATTTTTCCTTCACCAGACTTGACTGATTTCTGTGAAAATCGATGACAAGACTTTTGTCAGGTAGTGTATATTGTACAATCCTAAAACTACTTAATGTTAAAGGAGCACTCCACTTTTGAAAAAACTTATGCTCATTTTACAAATCCCCTAGAGTTTTACCAATTTTGAATCTATTCAGACGATCTCCTGGTCTGGAAGGACCACTTTTTAGCTTAGCTTAGCATAATTCATTGAATGAAATTAGACCATTAGCTTAAAAAAAAAGAGTTTTTCTTATATATAACTATCTTATATATTTTATATTATATTATTTTCCTATTTAAAGCTTGACTCTTCTGTAGTTACACAGTATTAAGACCGACAGGAAATGAAAAGTCCCCCCCCCCCCCCTCTCACTTAACGACACGTTCTCAACCATCCACCCCCCCTCCCTCCCCCCATGAACGTCCGCAACATGTATTCCCCCACCCACCCAAACGTCCGCGACACGTCCCTTCCCGGTCAGCATCCCTGACAGATGCAATGATATTATGTAGTAAGTCAAGTTAAGCTTTAAATTATTAGGAAATTATTGAAACTGTTTTCAGAATTTAAGGGAGATGTTAACGATCTAATCCGATTCAATGATTTATGCTAAGCTAAAAGTGCTCCCTCAAGACCCAGACATGAGCTAAATGTGTAAAAAAAAAATGGTAAAACTCAACTGTTTAACTCTGGGTGAGTTGTAAAATGTTTCTTTAAGGCATTTATAGACTTATTATACCTCTTTTGTAGTGTAAAGGATTGCAGTTTAATTAAAACATTTCAAAACATAAGTGCAAAAATAACAGTGCTGTCAGATGTTAGAGAAGTGCTTTCACCTCCTAGAAAACAAAAACAATATTTTCTCTATCATGTACCTCCTTACACTATGATCCTTCTTACAGTTTTGCTGTTTCTTAGTTCAGAGTTAATCAGTGCTATTTCATAAAATACTCTTTATCTAGCAAGTCACATGTTCTAGTAAATCATGCTAATTGTTTTTCCTATAAATAGATTTAGTGAATAAAGTTTGTTAGTATAGTTTAGATAGTATATCTAAGTGTACCCATTGCTCCGGGTGTGTTTGTGTTTGTGTGTGTGTGTGTGTGTGTGTGTGTGTGTGTGTGTGTGTGTGTGTGTGTGTGTGTGTGTGTGTGTGTGTGTGTGTGCGTGCAGTTGGATGGGTTAAATGCAAAGCACAAATATTGAGTATCACCATACTTGGCCACATTTCACTTCACACTTGACTTTTACTAGACACTTTACCTTAAAGCAGTTTGATTGAGCACAAAAGCAGCTTCTTGACCTTGTTCGATGCACATGTTGGACTGGATCCAACAGGATGTGTCAGGATGTGATTTGAGTGTATCTTGACGGAAAAAAATATACTTTTTAGTCCTATATAATATAAGTAAAATTATTTGTTGTGAGAATAAAATGACATCTCGAAGTATTTAAATACAATTTACATCTGATTTACTTTCCAGCAAGATACAAATGACAAAATATGCATTTAATTAAAAACATATTTCAAATTTAGTTTAAAAACTGCCCATCAATCCAACAATGCATTGTGTTCTGATGTTGATCATCCTGCAGCAAAAGGTCTAAAGGCATGAAAGATGCTTTAAGTATATAAATATTACGTAATATGTAAATATGCTTAAAATATGTAAATATGATGGGAAAATGTGATAGGCTACTTATTAGTCCTATATAATAATAGCAACCCAGGCTCATTCTGACCCACCCTCCTCTTTCCCTAAACCTAACCAATAGTGTTTTTAAAAGCACCGATTGACCCGCCCACCCACTTCCCTAAACCCAACCAACAGTTTTAAAAAGCAATCCAGAAAAAAAAAGCTCTCACGGCAGCCTGATTTTTACCACGTTTTCAGATTTGATCACATTCTCACCCTGTTATTTACTTGTTTATTTTTATTTTTGCCTACTGTTTTTGTTTTACCCGCTTTCTGGAACAGTTCTTCACTGGACTCGAACCCCGTCGTCGTGGTCAACTCCTCTGTGCATCTCAAGTCTGCCGACGTACATGGCGAGCTACTGGACAACAGCGGGAAAGCCGTCCATACAGAGGTAAGCGGTCAGCTGGTAAGTGTGAAAAGGAATGGCGTCATACCGCCACGTAACATTCATTTTAAAGACAAAATGCAGCCATACGTATCTTTGGCTACATAATTCACGATCTATACAGAAATGTATATAGGGCTACGGTTTCAGTATGAGCCTATGTTGAATAAAAGGTATTTCACGTGAGAATAAAATGACATCTCAAAGTATTTAAATACAATTTACATGTGATTTACTTTGCAGCAAGATACAAATGACAAAGTATGCATTTAATTAAAAACATAATTCAAATGCAGTTAAAAAACTGACCATCAGTCCAACAATGCATTGTGTTCTGACGTCAGTCATCCTGCAGCAAAATTTCTAACGGCATGAAAGATGCCTTAATGATTAAGTTTCTACCAGATCTGACCAAAACATAAAAAAGAGAGTCTATAGAGTTGTAGAGTAACCTTGGTCTTAAAAAAATCTTTTATACTTTTGAAGGGGCTCCATGTAGGAATTTGTATGTGTTATTCACTTTTTGTCGCCAATGAACGGCTTAAAACACAAAGCCTTTCTCGACTTTTTCTATGTCTATAAAGATTTATTCTTTTTATGTGAAGAATTGGGGACATTTTTGATTTGTACACAATATGTGTCCTTTAGATGCACTCTTCAATTCTGTACACATGAAATGAAAGCTTTATACAATGTTCAGGACGATAATAAAAGAGCTGTTCTGTACTGCGATGTCAATGTGTCGTGCGGAGAAAAGGATTCATTTAAACCACAGTCCCATACAGCCTGTTCTATTGTCTGTATTCTCAAATATACCTTTTAAAGTTATTACTTGTCACTTTTAATTACCTCATCTGTTGAGATACCAGAGTTGCAGGGATCGTGTAAACATTTACATCACCACTTTCGTCTCTTTTTTTTGCTGTGTGTATATTTTGTTATTGAAAAGGGGAACATGGCGTTACAAAGCAACCTATTGTTGGTTTAAAGGACACTGGAGCTATAGAGTCCGAGTAATCTTACAATGTGTCCTAACTACACATGACACGATGCTGCAACATAAAATAAATGTCAAACATGTTAGATCATCTGTGATAGAGATGTGAAAACCCCACACCTTTATAATATAAATATAATGTATCTATATGTAAACACATTTTTCATTCATTCATTTTCCTTCAGCTTAGTCTCTATTTCAGAGGTCGCCACAGTGAAATGAACCACCAACTATTCCAGCATATGTTTTACAGCGGATGCCCCTGCAGTGGATGCAGTTCCAGCCGTAACCCAAAACTGGTAAACACCCATACTGTCAGTGTTCGTCCGCGTCATCGTTTGTTGTTGTCACGTGCCTTTGTCTTCCTCCCGCCACTGTCAATGTTAATATGTTCCACCTGTGTTCATCCCTTCTGTGTCATCAGTGTAATCAATCCGTCATCCATTTATACCCTTTCGTCTGTGTCCATTGTTGTCCGGTATTTTGGTTCGTCTGATTCGTGTGGTTCATCTGTTCCTGTATTGTCCTGTTTTCCCGCATCCAATATCTGTTCCAGTAAGTGTTCAATAAATCCATTTTGTAATGTACTTCGTTCTCAGTCTCGTTGTGTCACCATCTGCCAACCAGGCGTGACACATACACATTCATTCACAGACATACACTACGGCCAATTTAGTTAATCCAATTCACCTATAGCGCATGTCTTTGGACTGTGGGGGAAACCGGAGCACCCGGAGGAAACCCACGTGAACATGGGGAGAACAACTCCACACAGAAATGCCAACTGGTCCAGCTGGGACTCAAACCAGTGACCATCTTGCTGTGAGGCGACAGTGCTTCGGTTTCTCCCACAGTCCAAAGACATGCGCTACAGGTGAATTGAATAAACTAAATTGGCGGTAGTGTATGTGTGTGAATGAGTGTGTATGAGTATTTCTCAGTAAAACATATGCCGGAATAGTTGGCGGTTCATTCCGCTGTGGCGACCTATGAAATAGAGACTAAGCCGAAGCAAAATTAATTAATGAATGAAGTTAAGCCTATAGGTTCCTATTCATTCTATCAGTCAAACGTTGATATAGTTTTTATTGACAGAGTTGTGTATCTCTCTTTGTGAATGTATTTTTGACAATGTCAGTCAGAATCAGGTTAATATGACTCCTTTTCTCTTTAGATTCAGCATATGGGTTAGGTTGGTCTTGAGGTGGTCTTGACTCCCCATGTGCCCAAATATAATGATCATTTTATTGTATGTTGTGTTAATGAGTGAGGGAATCATCATAACAACTAGACAAACAAAAATGCTTTTGAACTTGAGAAGAACTTGGTGGGGGGGGGGCTTGGTGAAGAGAAGCTCTTGAAACCTTATTGCAGCTTTGGGAGGCCTTGACATTCTTTATTTTCAAGTCCATAGCAAATGGCCTTCAAATATTGATTTTGATGTCTGGGCAAATTGCCCAGAGTTATGTGTGTCCCCTTTTATCAAACCAGCACAGCCCACACAAAACTCCATTCCACATAAAATGGATCGCCGGGCTGATTATGGTGAAGTATGAATGAAGAGGGATGATACATCAGCCAGGCAGGATACAGATGCACACAAACACTAAGCCGAGACCGATCGTGTTTCGTGTGCATGCGCGTATATCTGTTTGCTTATTGGTTTGTTTGTTTACACGAGACCCTCATGAATAAAATCCAAATTTATTCCGATGATAACCGATTTTATTTTTTTATGTATGGCTCAAGATTTTCACCTGCATTCTGTTTGAAATCTGCCTAACACAGTCCAATGTAGTTAAACTCAGAATTATTAGCCCTCCTGAATTATTAGCCCCCCGTATATTTTTTCCCCAGATTTTTTCAACACATTTCTAAACATAATAGTTTTAATAACTAATTTCTAATAACTGCTTTATTTTGTCTGCCATGGCAGTACAAAATATTTTACTAGATATTTTCAAGATACTAGTATTTAGCTTAAAGTGCCATTTAAAGGCTTAACTAGGTTAATTAGGTTAACTAGGCAAGTTAGGGTAATTAGGCAAGTCATTGTAATATGCTGCATTCACATCAGACGTGGATGAAGCATCAAGTGCAAGTGATTTACATGGTAAGTCAATGCAAAGATGCAAATAGACATCCTGCGGCACAATTCGCACGAATGTGGCGCGAATGATGCGATTCATGCGAATAAAGCGGCATGAGTTGAGCGTTTTGCTCACGATTCTCTTGAGTTGCAAAATCTGAACTTTACCGGACATTTGCGGATCGTTAACCAATCAGGAACTTGCTCTTGTAGGGGCGTGATTATGATGTAGCGCCTGTTGTTGGTGTCCTGAGGGGAAATCCTCTTGCTGACACTGAACAACAGCTCATCAAACTGGGCTCAGCTTAATCTGAAGCACCGTTGAAAGGTTCCATCATCCAGGTACAGTTTCTGGAGGAGTTGATGAACTCACAGAGCTGGGTGCACCTCTGAAAGGATATAGTAGACAAATCTACGCTGTTTTTCAGCCTTCCTAAAGCACAGCTACTCTGTCAATAAAATCAATGTTAGCCATTTAACAATGAAGGTAGAGCCACCGGGCAGACAGAAACTCTGCCCATGACGTAAATCCGTGTCTATTGTGAAGTGAATTTGACGTGCGAATAAATTCAAAATGTCTATTTACGTGTAAATATTGTGATTTATTTGCCTGTGCCGCATCTGGTGTGAACACAGCATAACAGTGGTTTGTTCTGTATGCAATCTAAAACTTATATTGCTTAAGGGGGCAAATAATTTTGACCTTAAAATGTTTTTAAAAGCAATAAAAACTGTTTTCATTCCTGCCCAAATAAACCTAAAAACTTTCTTCAGGAGAAAAAAATATTATAGGAAATACTGTGAAAAATTCTTTGCTCTGGTAAGCATAATTTGGGAAATATTTGAAAAAGAAAAAAAATCATAGGATGGCTAATCCTTTTAACTTCAACTGTATGTTTCAGCATATATTTAAACTGCAAGCACATCCACCAATTAATATCAAGCATACTGTACAAGAATAAAACCAGTATGGCAAGTTCAAAGTGTGGCGACCCACCATTTTTTAGCTCATTAGTTCATGAGGTCCACATGCTCATGTAAGAGCACTAAACACACTGGAGACAGATGGAGACAAAAGCTCAGCATCGTGCCTGCAGACATCTTTAACCCCTCTGTACTGCCATTACATACTAATGAGATTACACGAACTGCTGCTTTTGGGAGGATTAGAAGAGTCAATGTCTGCTACAGAAAACTAATATGGTTTTGTTACAGTACACAGGTTGAGCTCAGAGATGTAATGATCACTGGAATGGAGTAGTTCTTTTACTCAGAATATGTACTATATTACACTGTAAGAAATATCATTTTTTGTGATTCACAACTGTTTTCTGATTATTTATGGTTGTGAGTTGCATTATGGGACCTTGATCTCTGCTCTGTCGACTTTTGATGTTGACAATTCAGCATTAAAATTAGGAAAGTGACTTTATTAACATTCTAGTAGTTAGAAATAATATAATATACAGCCCCAAATCAGAAAAAGTTGGGACAGTATGGAAATGCAAATAAAAAAAGAAAGTAGTGTTTTCCAAATTTTCTTTGACTTGTATTTCATTGCAGACAATATGACCACAAAATATTTTATGTTTTGTCTGGTCAACTTCATTTCATTTGTCAAATATACATCCTTTCCTGTGATTCAGACCTGAAACACAATCCAAAAAAAAGTTGGGACAGGAGCAATTTAGGGCTAGTAATCAGGTGAATTGGTTAAATAATGATGTGGTTTGAAACAGATGATGTCAACAGGTGATTTGGTACAAAAGCAGCATTCAAGAAAGGTCTAGTCCTTTAGGAGCAAAGATGGGCCGAGGATCGCCAGTTTGTCAACAAGTGAGAAAAATACTGAAATGTTTAAAAACAATGTTCCTCAAAGAAAGATAGGAAGACATTTGGATATTTCACCTTCAACAGTTAGCATAGCATAATTATAAGGTACAAGGAATCTGGAGGAATTTCAGTGTGTTGAGGACAAGGGTGCAAGCCTAAGCTGAACAACCGTGATCTCAGATCCCTCAGGCGGCACTGCATCAAGAATCCTCATTCATCTATCTATAAGTGACATCACCACATAGGCTCAGTACTACTTTGGCAAAACTTTGTCAAGTACCACAATATGTAGTTACATCCACAAATGCCAATTAAATCTGTACTGTGCCAAAAGGAAGCCCTATGTTAACAGTGTCCAGAAGCGCCGTTGGCTTCTCTGGGCTTGGAGGCATCTGAGATGGGCCATCGCACAGTGGAAACGTGTACGGTGGTCAGATGAATCAAGTATTTTTGGGAGAAATGGACACTCTGTGCTTTGGACCAAAGAAGGAAAGGATCATCCAGACCAGTTACCAGCAACCAGCAACAAGTTCAAAAGCCATGGTCTATCATGGTATTGGGTTGTGTCAGTGCCCTTGACAAAGGTAACTTGCACTTCTGTGATGGCACCATTAATGCTAAAAAGTACATAGAGATTTTGGAGCACAATATGCTGCCTTCTTTTCTAGGGACACCCATGCATATTTCAACATGACAATTCAAAACCACATTCTGCGCACATTACAAAGTCTTACATTATCTTACAATAGTTACTCTTTCCACCACTGGATGTGCTGCATCGATGTCGTCCATACTTGGTGATACAGCTGCTCCACTTAGGCACTCATAAATCCGTAATACTTATATTCTTTATTACAAAAGGGCCCTGACTTCGAAGATATTTTTCACGATGGTTTGAACACCGGGTCGCATACATTACTGTTAATGAGGCTGGAGAACAATGTAAATACATCAATCTCGTCAATGTAATTATGTTCTCCCAGCCCTGGAATAAAAAAGAGAGAGATTACATGGAGCCCCTGCTGATTAAATTAATTATGCTAATAAACTGGTGGTCTCCCATAGGTATTAATGAGCAGTATGTATGTGGAGGAACTACTGCTCTTACTCCGACTGCAAAAACGACCTCATAAACAGGTTTTTTGAAGATGCCTATAATTCAACAGCATTCGCAATTGATCCATTAAATAACATATTATTACATTTTAAATTTACATAAGAACACAGACAGACTTATAAATTAACTGATAGATGGATAGATAGATGGACAAAGGAATGATGACGGATGGATGGACGGACATGGATAGATGGACAAATGTAATGATAGACAGATGGATGGACAGATAGATGGACAAACAGACAGATAAATGAATGGGTGGATAGATGGACGGACGGATGGATGGAAAAACAGACATAAATGAACAGATAGATGTATGGTTGGATAAATGGATGGAAGGATGAATGGATGGACAGACCGATAAATGGATGGACAGATTGATTGGCGTATGGACAAATGGACGCACAGACAGACACACAGTTTTATATATGTATGGATGGCAAACATACAGAAAGAGATAGATGGATGGACAGACAGATAAATTAACTGATGGATGGATAGGTGGACAAAGGATGAATAGATTGACAAAAGTAATGATAGATGGATGGACATGGACAAACACAGATTGACAGATTTATAAATGAATGGATAGATGAATGGGTGGATTGATGAATGGGATTGATGGATGGAAAGAAAAGCGGATGGACAGATCGTTAGATGGAAAAACAGACATGAACGGATAATGTATGGTTGGATAAAGGGATGGAAGGATGAACGGATGGACAGACAGAAAAATTGAGTATGGACAAATGGACGCACAGACAGACAGACAAATATGTAAGCGGATTGAGGGATGGCAAACAGACAGAGATAGATGGATGGATGGACAGACAGATAAATTAATTGATAGATGGATGGATGGACAAATGGATAGATGGACAAAAGTAATGACATAAATTAACGGATACATGTATGGTTGGATAAATGGATGGAAGGATGAATGGATGGACAGACAGATAGATATATGGATGGACAGATAGATTGGCGTATGGACAAATGGACACAGACAGACAGATACATAAATGGATGGATGGATGGATGGATGGCAAAGAGACAGACAAAGATGGATGGATGGACAGACAAATGAAAGACAGATGGATAGATGGACGGACAGATGGATACATTACAGACAAATAGATAAATGAATGGGTAGACTGATGGACAGACAGAAAGAGGGATAGATGGACAGATGAATGGACAGATAGATCGATGAAAAAACAGATAAATGAAAGGATGGATGGGTGGGTAAATGGATGGATGGATGAACATATGGACAAACGGACACACAGACAGACAGATAAATGGATGGACAGACAGATATATGGATGGATGGATGTCAAAAAGACAGACAGACGACAGACAGACAGATAGACAGACAGATAGATAGATAGATAGATAGATAGATAGATAGATAGATAGATAGA
>CAIGQW010053631.1:22657028-22675627 GCA_903798125.1 Danio choprae | reverse complement strand
AGATAGATAGATAGATAGATAGATAGATAGATAGATAGATAGATAGATAGATAGATAGATACTGTGTAATTTCTCTGTCCCTGGTTCAATTCCAGATGATTGTGGTTTGGAAGCAGTCGTTCACAGGAGTGTGAAGTGATGGATCTCTTCAGGCTTTGATTGATCTGTGGAAACATAATCAATAGTTCTGTTCTGCCAACAAATGCTGTAAGGGGCTTTTCCTGGCTAAGGAGCTTCTGTTAGTAACTAACAGGATATGCTGCCATCTTGTGATCACTATAGGCACTGCCAGGCTAAATATTTTTCACATATCCAAATGAAAAAAAATCTAATTTTGCAATTAATCCTGAAGTGAAAAAAAACTGTCTAAAAAGCTTTCAGAAATAACTTTGTTTGAACTTAAACCCCTGTTGGAGCTATATGATCTCAGAAAAGCTCAATAGTATCTGGACGCAGTCTCACATTCACTCTTTAGAGCTAGTGACGTCACTGTGCATGCAGTCTCAGCTTGTATCTGTACAATGTCTGCAAAAGCTTTCCAACATGCTGTCACATAAACTTGATTTGGTCAGTGTGAGATTGCCCTGAGTAACTTTTTTCCTGACAGTCAGCAGATTTTTTTGTATATTGGCCTACTCATTATCACACTATGCCTAAAATGACAACGACAAAAAAACCTGTATTTTCATTTTGTCCTCTAACATTGACAATGCAAATGCATGTGTGCAAATAACAGACAGCACGGTGGCTCAGGTTAGCCCTGTCGCCTCACAGCAAGAAGGTCACTGGTTTGAGTCCCAGCTGGGTCAGTTGGCATTTCTGTGTGGAGTTTGAATGTTCTCCCCGTCTTGGCATGGGTTCCCTCCGGGTGCTCAGGTTTCCCCCACAGTCCAATGACATGCGGTATAGGGGAATTTAATAAACTAAATTGGCCATAGTGTATGTGTGTGAATGAGTGTGTATGGATGTTTCCCAGTACAGTGTAAAACATATGCTGGATAAGTTGGCGATTCATTCCGCTGTGCAACCCCTGATGAATAAAGGGACTAAGGCGAAGGAAAATGAATGAATGAATGTGCATATGAGTGATGCATATGTAAATGTATGCAAATATAGTGTATATAGGTCTATATCTTACTTATAGAGACATAAATCACTGTTACACAAAAGGCGGCACAGAAACCAAATCCGAATCAGCATAAATTCACAAAAATGTGTGTTTATGCAGATTGTATAATGTATACATTAAATGCTGAGTAAACACAGACCTGCTTTAGGGCAGCCTTAAATCAGCTGTGTAAAGATGGCTATATATTCATAAATAACATAAATGTGGGTTAAATGTGAACGATCAAGTGTAATTATAAGTAAGTTAAATGTAAGTACATTATATTTTATTTTTGGGCTATAATAAATTTCACTGTGCAGAAGACTCCTGATCAAATGTAATTCAGTGTATATCAAAATTCTTGTTAGACATATTTTGATTTTATTTTTAGATTTATTTTAATTTAGGCAAGATAACTTTGCCTACTGTTTTATATTTTAGTAGTAGCCTATGTTCAAGTAGGATATGAACCTATATACATTACATTTGCATACATTTTACATATGCATCACTCATACATGACTGCATATGCATTTGCATTGTCAATGTCGAAGGACAAAATAAAAATACACTTTTTGTTGACATTTTCGGCATATGATCATACAGTATATCATTTAAGAAAGGGGCGTTATAAATAGAATGTATCATCATTGTCATAAAGAATAAGTCGTTGAAGTACCTCACTTGCATATGTGAATTCTGTGTATAAAATCACATTTATACATTTAATTTAGAATGCAAAATTTGATGTCTCGTCTATACACATAACAATAGCTCTGATGTTTTATGAACCGCAAAATAATTCAGTGTTTTTAATGACAACTGCCTTTAGTACCCAGGCTAATAATGTTGAATGGTCAGTAAAATATTTTCAACCTCATTATAACGTCTAAAAACATTGTATTAGCATGATATATGTACAGAAAAAGGCTACTTATTGTTAGCTCTGCCTAAAGCTGCAATGCTTCGATTAGATTTGCTATTTTACAAATTCAAACAATGGCTAAAAAGAATTTAAAGAGTAATCTCATTCACATAAATGTGGCTTTCACAACGAGAAGAACTGAACTGGAACAGCAAGTTTAACAGGTATGCAACGCGCACACAGCGTGAATTTGATGTAATGATAATCTGCATTTCTTCTTGCTGTGGGATGACTCCTGAGTAGACGGACAGCAACGAATATTTAGAAATATTCCCAACATATCTGGCTAGAAGAAGCGTGTGCTAAAATTCCTAGCTCCAAGCGCACGTCAGGGAGTCTCATGAATATTCATGTGTACTCCTCCCGGTCATAAAGGATCATAAATAAACGCAGATTATCATTCTTCTTCTTCTTCTTCTTTTTGGTTTATTAACGAGTGGCAAACCAGCTTAAGGTGCATTTCCGCCACCTACTTTGTTGGAGTGTGAGACCTCAATGAGCGGAAGGATAACTCTTTGCACATTATTTATAAGGGGAAAAAATAACAGATTATCATTAGCATCCGCGGTTGTATGTATATCCGGAAATGCAAATAACCCACACAGCGTCACTGAGACGAAGCGGCCAATCAGAACGCAGTATCCAGGAAGTGGAAGATGCACCTACCGCACGTTCGACTTCAGTTTCTGTCAGAGTAAATCTTGATGGTAAATCACGGATAACCTCGGACAGAAGTAATGGACTGGTCAGAAGGAGACGGAGTAAGGGGAAAAATCATTCATGTGCTCTTTTGTTTTGCCGTTTGATGGCTTTATAAGACAGGTTAAGCTAATTTAGCATCTATTGCTAACTGATCACCTGCGTCTACGTGTGTGTACGTTCATGCTATTGTGGGTCTAAATCCAATTTTTAGATCACTGGAAGGAAGCAAGCTATTTGTTTACTCGAAGCTTACACTAAAGTTTATTTCTGACAATTGTTTGTGTGAATACATTCTTAATTGTTAAATTTCAAAAGTGTTACACGTAAAGACAAATAATTAAGTATGATTAAAATACATATTTGACCTGAAACATGTTAATTTTACGCTCTTATGGTCATGTTGAAATCACATGACCAGCCTTATCATATTCTGTCTTCAGGATTGATAGACTGACTGAGTTTATGAGTTGAACACATGAATGTGACCACAATTCCACAATGGTGTACCTATGAGTGGAAAATGTGTGGCATATAGTTTTCAGATATGTGGGTTCAGAGAGAAAATTTGGTAAAAACAGTGTATGCAACAAAATAGTTTATTAAAGAAAAACTCATTCAGAATGTAATAACTGAAGAAATTTTTCTAATTAAGAAATTGACTTATTAACAACAGCTGGTCAGCTTAAAGGTTTTTTTTTTTGTGAGCTCTGAGGTTTTCAAGTTTGTAAATGCTTTCAAGTTTGTAAACCCATCTGTTCACAATAAATCAACTTAAAGGGAAAGTGCACCCAGAAATGAAAATTCCGTCATCATTTACTCACCTTTCACTTGTTTAAAATATAGTAATCATAGTACTTTTTTGTCCTACAATGGAAGTCGATGGGTGCCAGCACCCAGTATTTTTCAAAACGTCCTTTTTGTGTTCAACAGAAGAAAGAAACTCAGAAATGTTTAAAGCCATGTGAGGAAGAATAAATGAGGTAATAAGACTTTTTGGGTGTACTATCCATTTAATTTGAAATATTAGTTTTTTTTATTGATATAGATTACACAAAAATAAAAATATACACACTGTTTAATCACCCTCCAGGGGTTCTAAACCTTTTAGTTTCTTTTTCCTGTTAACCATGAATAAAGAACAGAAGATATTCTGAAGAAAGCTGAAAATCATTAACCATTATCATCCAAAGTAGGAAACACAAAAACTATGGAAGTCATTGGTTACCCGTTTCCAGCTTCTTCAGTATATCTTCTTTTGTGATCAACAGAAAAACGAAAAGGCAAACAGGTTTGGAACAATGGAAGGGTGTGTAAATGATGACAGGATTTTCAGTTTTGGGCGAATTTGCTCTTTAACAGCTGAATTTTGTGCTGAAAGCCTAGGTTACATTACCCATGATGGTGTGCCGAAAATTCCACTAATCAGATAGTTGCAATAAGAAAAGCTGCAAAGCTCTGCCCACTTCTATGAAGCATTATGAATGCTGAACTCCAGTTGTTCGGACCCTCATTAAAGCTTTATGTAGTCTTGTACTTTAATCTTTAAATCTGATTTTCATGTAGTTCTTTACTATACATTTTAGAAAGTGTTTAATGTTTTGGTTTACCTTGTAGACATGTATTGGTTTCTGATAGCTTTAAAAACAATTCCAGTGGGAAATATGAATATGAAAAATACTTCTGGAAGCAATGCTGCTAAAGAAGGTGCCGTACTTTTGTTTGATCTTTATCTTTTGAGGATGGAAAAAATATATGTTCACTATGCAGTAAATACTGACAATAAACATGCTGTATTTTTGTGTAGTGAATTAAGAGAATGACCATCTAAATGCACTTGAAAGTCATAAATACTAACGTCTCATAAGGACTAGTGCACTTGAGTGGTTACTGGTTCCTTCAAAATCTGCTAATGCACTCAAAAATGTTGGGTTGCTATAAATGCTGGGTTCTTATGTTTACATTGAATGCCAGGCGTTTAAAATAATTCCAAAACTTAACCCAGTTGTTAGATTTGTCCAAACTTGATCTGATTTTTAAGATTGTACTAATATAATAATAATAATAATAATAATAATAATAATAATAATAAGCATGCATTCCATCACTGTGTTTAAAAAGCATGTCTCTAGTTAACTCTATTTACTCAATTAACTCTAGTTAATTGTCATAACAGATCCTATTGGCTTTAAATTTGAAATCACTAATTACAAATAACCATTGTAAAAACTTTACAGTGCCATTCCCATAGTCACATGGGTGACAGTTGCCATGGACATGGCGGTGGCCACTCCCACGGACACGGACACAGTCATGGAGGATCTGGATTTGGTGGTTTCATGCCCTCTGGCTTCCATGGTCAGCTTGTCCCGGGACCTGTGGACCCCACACAGCAGCCGAGGAAATCCTCGCACCCTGAGGACAGCAGCTCCTGGGACATCATCAAAGCAACACAGTGAGATTTATTCCCTACATGTGCAGTAAACACAATAAGATTCACATGGGAAGTATTTAGCTGTTAATATTTTATGCTATTAAGATGCCCTGGGGAGTTTTGGTAACAGGTGTATATTGGAAGTATGTTTGTGTGATGCTATGAATTAGTTTTGTGAAAAAAAAGTGTGATTCCTACAATAAATAATGATATTAAGGATGCTTCACCTAAAACTAACTAGCTTTTTTTGGGATCGCTTGTATTGTCATATTTTTAAATATTTTTAAACATTTCATATGTATTTTATATGATTTTATATGATTTTGTGCTTAATAATTAATAAATACATTTTTGTAAATTTATTTAATACTAAGCCTGTATTTATGAACAGATTTTGTCTTAATACTTTTTGTAATTCTATTCGTATAATTTTGGTATTTCTGTTTGTTTATATTTGATAATTTATATTTGGTAAATTAATATATATAAATAAATAAATAAATATACTTTTTTTTACAATTAGTTTTAATGAATAATTTTATAATTATGAAATACATTTTTCTGATATAAAATAATTATATTTTTGTATTTAAAGAACAAGTATGCTTAGTTTAGTGCAAACAATTTTTAAAAGTATTTTTTGGAAAGGTTTTCTGAGATTCCCATTAAACATTTCAGGCATCTCTCGCATGTGTTTTTGATCTTAACCTGAGATCCCGCCGTTCAGCAGAAAGATTGTGTAAACAGCTCATTAATCTTCCCTTTGCAGAGAAACAGGCAGAACATGAGTGAATTAGAGTACAAATACAGGACACAATTGGGCTGATGTAATATCTGGGTTTCCATTAACTCAAGCGCCGTCTGGATTTGTTGTCTCACCTGCATGATTCACACTGCTCAAATAGTTCATTTCTATTGGAGAATGTAGATAATTGTTTCGAAACCGTTTGTTCATACAGTAAACCTGCAGTGTATAGGGTATAAATGTTCAATGAAGTCAATCCTGATGCACAAATAAACAACATCGTTCCCTTAAATTGTTTACATTTTAGGTTTGGTGCTCTTGAAAGGTGTAAAGAACTTGTAGAGGCCGGTTATGACGTCAGGCAACCTGATAAGGAAAATGTTACGCTTCTCCATTGGGCCGCCATCAATAATCGAGCAGATATTGTCAAGTAAGTTTTTGTTTTTTACATGCAGTTGTTCATTGATTTAGGTCAGGAATGCTCAACCCTGTTCCTGGAGTTCAGCTACAACATTGATAAAAACACACCTGTCTTTAATTACCAAGTGCTCCTTTGGTTGGTTTAGTTGTGCTTGATCAGAGTTGGATTTAAACTTCGCAGGATGTTGATCACCCCTTATTTAGGTTAAGATTCTTTGAATTCTTAAATGGATAGTGCACTTAAAAATGAAAATTCTGGCATTATTTACTTATGCTGTTTGACGTTTTTTTGACACTATAAGACATTTTGTAGAAACCTGCAAACCGGTAACCATAGACTTCTGTAGTACTTGTTTTTATGTGTCATGGGATTTCTGGAATATTATGCAATTTTAAAAGATCTAGTGCAAATGTTCAAAGTCAGGGAATAAAATTTTTTGTCCAAGTCGTCGAAATTTTGTTTGTCATTTTTCTTTTTTTCCATTTATCAAAAATACGTTGTTTTTTTTATTCAGGGTTCCCACGCTTCTTAGAAGTACTTGAATTTCAGACATAAGGATTTAAGGCCTGGAAAGTACTTAAAAACAAACATAGGTCCTTGAAAGTGCTTGAATTAAATTCATTCACTCATTTTCCTTCAGCTTAGTCCCTGATTTAACTGAGGTCGCCACAGTGGAATGAACCACCATTGAATTATATTTGAAATAAAATTTGTTCATGGTGTTATTTCAGCAATTGTACTGTGCTGAAAAAATGAGAACTAAAGACTATAAAATGCTAAATTGTTAATAAAAAAATATAAAATTTAAATCTTATACAAGAACTATGACAAATAAGGCAAATAAATGTTATCAATATTTCTGAAACCACCTTTAAATATTACCAGTTTTGAATTTAGCACATTTTACTAAAGTTCTTTGAACAAGACTGTTCAAACTCTAAAAATGACACATTCAAAACATCCTCATTACGCTGATATTTAAATGTAAATATTAAGTGTAAGCGAAATGTTACGTACAGTAAGGACTTTCATGGCACTGCATATGCTGAGGGAATTTAAAAATCTGAATCTGCTGTTTATGGAAGAGTGGGAACCATGTTTATTGCATTGTTTCTAATTTTGCCTATTATGGTTTGTTTTTTTTCATGCCATTTTTATTTCCTGCTTGTCAACCGGCAATCATAAATATTAACACGGAATATAAAATAAAATATTAATATTACAAATGGGGGCTGCGCAGTGAGTAGCACGATCGCCTCACAGCAAGAAGGTCGCTGGTTTGAGCCTCGGCTGGGTCAGTTGGCATTTCTGTGTGGAGTTTGCATGTTCTCCCCGTGTTTGCGTGGGTTTCCTCCGGGGGCTCCGGTTTCCCCCACAAGTCCAAAGACATGCAGTACAGGTGAATTGGGTAGGCTAAATTGTCCATAATGTATGTGTGTGAATGAGTGTGTGTGGATGTTTCCCAGAGATGGGTTGCAGCTGGAAGGGCATCCGCTGCGTAAAACAAATGCTGGATAAGTTGGCGGTTCATTCCGCTGTGGCGACACCAGATTAATAAAGGGACTAAGCCGAAAAAGAAAATGAATGAATGAATGATTACAAATGACAACAACAAGCAGCATAAGAATAGATAGGGGATGGGGTTTTGTTTCTGTGTATCAACCTTTCATAACCAACTAACACTGCCTAAAGTAAACCACACACGATACGGCAAAAAATGTATGTTTTCCATGTTAAAAGGAGTTTTTGTCCGAACCATCTGCAATGGCGACACAAACATTTTTATTTTACAAGTGCTTTCTATTTCTGCAACGTCACAGCAGAACAACAGCATAAACTACTAAGACAATGATCACCTCAGGTACAGATTATATGCTTTATTCAGTGTTAAATGCTGCCAATATGAGTTTAAATACCATTTTACATGACATTTATTGACATAATACTGAAAGCAACAGCAGATAGTTCACCTCAGATCTTAAAAATAAAATGACATAGCAGACTGTTTGAACATTAAAGTTAGAACTATGATCAACATCAGTCACTCAGTAGCCTATTCATAATGTTAAAGAGGTTTATTATGAGAAGAGAAGGACCACCCCTCCAAACATGGAAGCAAACGGTCAGACTTTGATTGAAGGTTACCAAAACAAACTTTTTTTCTTGCACCAATTAATTGTTTAACTTAAGAATAAGAATGTGCGCTAGCAAAAAGAGCTAGATAACCTTGCTGCTGTTACATGAAAAGCAAGGGTGATAGATTATTCAGCTTTTTAGTCCGTAAAATCAGGTAGAAGTCAGGGAATTTAACCTTTGGCTTAGCAAGAAATTACCAGTAACCATTGACACCCATAATAGTGAATAAACAGGGTTCCCACTTTGGATGTCAACGGTTACTGTTTTTAGCTTTCTTCAAAATCCCTTCTTCAGTGTGTCAACATAATTAAAGGTTTGTAACCACTTGAGGCTGATTTAAAAAAGTGATTTGGTTGGACTGTCCTTTTAAAACATTGTACATAGATGTATTAAACAGTTTATTTGTGTTTTGTTCACATTGTATTTGCTGTGTTTCATAGATACTACATATCTAAAGGTGCTGTCATTGACCAACTAGGCGGTGACCTGAATTCTACACCGCTCCACTGGGCCATACGGTCAGTCTGAGATACATCGCCAGTAGACCTGTCACTATAACTGCTTTTTAGTGTGATATATTGCACTATAAATAGTTGAGAAATGTTATTATTGTCCTTTGTGCCACTGATTAGGTAGTGATAACGTTATAGTATAAAATTCCGGGTAAACAATTTCAGATAGTGTAAAATTTGTTGTTTTTATTAGTTAGACTGTATTATGATTTAACAAATACGGAACTACTTTACAATTTACAATGGAGAACAAATGCTACCACATAAACACACACATATAACACACAACACCATGATCCGGTTTAAATGTAATAGCATCTAACCTTCGATAAGTGTTTAAATCATAATTCAGATTTTATCATTTGTAATTAATTAATCATTCATTCATTCATTCATTTTCTTTTCGGCTTAGTCCCTTTATTAATCTGGGGTCGCCACAGCGGAATAAACAGCCAACTTATCCAGCATATGTTTTACGCAGTGGATGCCTTTCCAGCAGCAACCCATCACTGGGAAACGTCCATACACACTCATTCACACACATACACTACGGATAATTTAGCTTACCCAATTCACCTATATCGCATGTCTTTGGACTTGTGGGGGAAACCGGAGCACCCGGAGGAAACCCACGCCAATACAGGGAGAACATGCAAACTCCACACAGAAATGCCAACTGACCCAGCCAAGGCTCGAACCAGTGACCTTGCTTTGAGGCGATCGTGCTACCCACTGCGCCACTGTGAGGCCTGTAATTAATTATGTCAATGAAAAGATTTTTGCATTCTCTTAAAAAATTAAGAGATTACTTGAAAATTCATACTTTTTGTGGATTTACTCTTTATTATAAAATGTATTTTTGTTTTATTCTTTAAACTACTGATTACTGATTTCATATTAATGTAAAATACTCATTTTTGTCATTTAGAGAAATACAATTGTTTTCAGACATGCTTATAATATTTTTTGCCAAAACAATACCAGTGTTTTAACCTCAGGAGAATTAAAGAAATGTTTTTGAAAATAGGTTAAATTTATAAGTCCACTTGAGTCAAATGGTTACACTTTACCATGTTTTAGGTGGGAGCACTTTTGGCTTAGCTTAGCATAAATCATTGAATCAGATTAGACCATTATGGCCCGTTTCCATTGAGTGGTACGGTACGTTATGGGTCATCTTTATCAGGCTTGCGTTTCCACTGCTAAAAGGGTACCAATGGTACTCTTGGTGGGCGTGGTGTACGACAAAGTTTCAGTCAACGTCATTCTCGCTCGAGAAAATGTCTACAGTAAAGCTGTACGGGTCGTTCACATATCGTATGAGAAGCACCTCCCACAAAACAGATGCTTTATACACATAAATACTTGAGTATAAATGTGTAAATCATTACTAACCTTTTTATGAACATGATTTGATTATAACTGCAGATCAATTATGCGAAATAGCCTACTGTAACGTCTGCGATTTATATAAAATAAATAAATAAATGCAACATATATAAACACATACAGACCCTTACAGTCTCTGATATGATACCAATTACAGAAAAACTACACACAGGGTACATTTAGTCCTTATTTGGGTTCAAAAACGGCACACAACATATAGTCAGTGAAAACCTCTCATCTGTATCTTTAATCTTCACCAGCACATGTACCCTCTGTTAGAAAGTAACATAATAATCCAAAAGGTGATGATAATAATTAAACATGGCAGTTTGTTCATGTTTGCTGAAAAATCATTTGCTCCTTTGTTTTTTCCGGCTTCTCCTTAGTTTTTTCGTGCGCCAGTCTCGCGTTTGTTCATTTCTGACAGGATCAGATGTCAGAAGCACTTCAATAATCTTTAAAATCTTCAATAATCTTTAAACTTCTTAAAAAAAAACTTTAATGTAACTACAGAAAAGTCAAGCTTTAAATAGGAAAGTTATCAAAATGCTTTTTCTTTTCTTTTTTCTTTTTTTTGAGAGTGATGCTAATGGTCTATTCCTATTCAATAATTTATGCTAAGCTAATTTAAAAGTGCTTCCGCCAGACCTGGAGATTGACTGAATGGATTAAAAAATAGTAAAACTTGGTTTAACTCTAGGGGAGTTGTAAAGATGAGTGTTCCTTTAAGAAATCAATAATTAAGTGGAATAACGCTGACTTGGAAAAAATGAAAATTTAGTTTGGACCAGTTTTCATTTTGTCAAATAAATATACACTCATTTTCAACAATTGCTATTCATGTGTTTTTACTTTGTTTCAATTAATAATAATAATGTAATAAAATCATCGCAAAATCATTATTGGTCAAGCAGTAGACATGACCAGGTTAATAAAATAAATTAAATGTGTATTCATTTAAGCAGAACTGACACCCACATTCATACATCCACTAAAATCACACAAAAAATCACTGGTTTTAAAAAATCTCTAACAGCATTTGCCACTTGACAGTGTTTTTTTCCCTCTCTTCTCATCACCTCTGAGCAGGCAGGGTCATTTATCTATGGTCATTCAGCTGATGCGATATGGAGCCGATCCATCATTAGCAGATGGTGAAGGCTATCGGGGTCTCCATCTGGCTGTGCTCTTCCAGAATATGCCCATCGCTGCCTACCTTATGGCCAAAGGACAGGTGTAACACAAACACACACAATTACAGGCTAAATAAGCATTGAGTGTTTGAATACTGAGCAATGCTGTTCCTGTGTTGTTGTAGGAAGTGGATTTACCAGATATAAACGGACAAACTCCACTGATGTTGGCGGCGCAGAAAATCATTGGGTAAGATAGTCATGCTGTCAATTCTTTAATTCAATAGGCTATATGCACCGCTAGTATTTTTCAGCCAATGATGAACTTCCGGTGAAAGGTTTATGTGACTATTTTCAAAATTATAATGTTCATTTTACAGCATCGATCTTGTAATGCAATTCAAAAATAATCAGTTAAATAGACTTAAGCATCCATTTAGTTGTTAAAGTGTAAAAATAGACGAAAGACCATTTAAACGCAGGTGCCGTCATTAGCAGCAGGCTAGTGCAGAAATTCCATTGAAAATACTGGGATAAAATTAATTTCCATATTTTAAAGACATGGCATGGAAAATGTTAATTTAATTCAGTGCTTCTTGTTGGTCTGAGACCCACTTTATATCATATATCTATCAGGCAGTAAAGATTGCTGTTTTTTTAAAAGAAATCAGATCTTAAACGCGACGATTTGTATGGGATGACAATGGGGCTGGCTGACTGAAATTAAAAGTCTGTGTGCATATACAGTAGCCCATTAATTTTGTATAGCATTATAATAACATTTATTTATAATTCAAAATGTGAAAATTTTGTACCTTTTTTTCAGAAAATGAAAGTTGGTCAATATATTAAAAATTATTTGGGGTTATTCATCCTAATATTCCTTTTTTTTTTTGCCTTTTTTTAAGTTAAAACACTTCTATTTTGTTGTCAAAAACAAATATAAATGTAACAATGATGTAAATATTTAGTATAAATTTCAAATGAAATCTCATTAGGATTAAAATAAATAAATAAATTGTATTCAAACATGTAACTATATATTGTAAATCCAAAATAATGATGTTTAAGTGGTCTGACTAATATTTCTCTTCAGGTTTTTCTGTCCAAAAATACTCTTTAATAAGGACTTTGATTTAAGTTTTTAATTTTAAGATGAAAATATATAAAAATCCTAAAAATATATACCAGTTTCCAAAAAAAATTATAACACTTTATTAAACAAACAGTTGTTTTAAAACTTGTATATATATTACAACGATCATTTTTGAACAATCCAGTTTTGCCCTCTCAGAAATAAACTACACTTTAAAATGTATTAAATGGAAAATATGTATTTGAAATTGTATTAATATTTCACCATAATACAGTTTTTTCAGTCCTTTACTAACGTATTTGTCATTTAGCAAGTGTTAATTTCGAAACCTTCACTTGTAACATTATCATATGCAGCAGAAGTGGCTTGGCAATGTTTGTGGTTAAAACCCCTTCCTGTACTATCATTTCTCTCAACTCACACCTTATCCTTGTGTGTGTGCTTTTTTAACACAGACCAGAGCCCACAAACTTTCTGATAAAGTGCAATGCATCAGTGAATGCAGTGGATAAAGTGAACAGAAACTCACCACTGCACTGTGCTGTTCTGGCTGGTAATGTTGACTCCGTTCACATCCTGCTGGAAGCCGGAGCCAGTGTCGATATGCAGAACGACAATGTGAGTCTACAAAGTGAACTTGAATTTTCAGTTTAAATTAAGGTTTCTAATTTTGTTTTGGAGGTCTCCTACAATATATTGACATCCATTCAAGATTAAAATAAAATAACTTTTTTGTTATAATATAAATGTTGAAGTCTGAATTATTAGCCCTCCTGAATTATTTATCTATATTTTTTCCCCAATTTCTGTTTAACGGAAAGATTTTTTTCAACACATCTCTAAATATAATAGTTTTAATAACTCATTTCTAATAACTGATTTCTTTTTTCTTTGACATGATGACAGTACATATTTTACTAGATATTTTTCAAGATTCTAGTGTTTAGTTTAAAGTGTGGTGTTTCAGCAAGAAAGATGCTGGTTTAAGTTCTGGCTGGGCTTTCCCTTGTTCGCGTGGGTTTCCTCCGGGTGCTTTGGTTTCCCCCACAGTCCAAAGACATGCGCTATATGTGAATTGGGTAAACTAAATTTGACAGTGTACGAGTGTGAATGTAAGAGTGTATGGGTGTTTCCCAGTACTGGGTTGTAGCTGGAAGGGCACCTGCTGTGTAAAACATATGCCCGAATAGTTGGCAGTTCATTCCGCTGTGGCGACCCCTGAGGAATAAAGACTAAAGCCTGACTTAAACTTCTGCGTCGAGTGATCTGCGTGACCCACGGCGCCTGCCTTGCGCATTGCCATGCATTTATAGTTCTGCGTGCTGTTTGTGTTGCTCTGAAATAACACTACCAAAACGCTAGCTGGCCTTGAGGTTTTTATGTTTCTCTGTGTTGAATTTCTTCAACTCATTTTGAGGTGGGAACCGGCGGACATGCAACAACTTTAATCATAAGGTAAACCTAAAACAAAACTGTCCATCTGGAGCTCCTCCACGGAACTTGACACTGGTAAACACTCGCTCCAACGGGTTTCCGCGGCTCTCAGTCCCGCCCACACTCATCAGCGCTACCAAGCCGACCAATCACAGAGGTTGCACTACACGTCGTTACGATGAGAGGTGCTCGTTGACGTCAGCCACGGCCAGGGCTATGCGACCGCGCGAAGGCTGCGCTTGACGCAGAAGTATAAATCCGCCTTAAGCCTAAGGAAATTGAATGAATAAATAATGATTTGTTCTGTAGACAATTGAGAAAATAAATACTGCTTGAAAGGACTAATAATATTTTAAAATGGTTTTAAAAATCTAATAAAAACCGAAATAAAACAAATAAGACTTTCTCCAGAAGAAGAAAAAAAAAAACTAGTTTTAAACTCTGTCAGAACAAATTCATCTTGTTAATGACTGATAGCTTTAATAGAAAGCTATAGGAGGATGTAATAAATTTCCGTCATTCAAAAATTATTTGGACAACTGTCAAGATAACAGTATTTATTTATATTATATCATAGTTCACTTTATTTTGCTATCTTCGCTTATGTGAATGAACTATATTGTCCTGTGGCCACTAGAACAAAATGTCAAAAATTATATCTGGTGGCTGAGTAATTTTTTTGTTTGACTGCAGTTGTAAAACAGTATGTGAAGTATTACTCTGTGTCGTGTTTGGTTTTGCTAATGTTCTGGTGTTTTCAGGGTCACACTGCCATAGATCTGGCGCAGCAGGTGCACAGTCCTCTGCTCGTTCACATGCTCAGTGTGGTGAAGACGGAGAGAATCAAAGCCAACTCGTCCTGTCTCAAACTGCTCAACAGATACAAGGTATACTCATGTTCAGACTAATGGCAACCACATCAGATAATCAAATAAAGTTTGAAGAATGTTTTTCTAATTAAAAGCTAGTTTACACAAAATATTTGGCTTAAAGGGTCATGAAACCCCCCTTTTTTCAGTTTAAGTCTACCTCAGAATAAATAAAAAAAACTGCTACATGATGGGTGTGGAATGCTGTGAACAGAGGGAGAAGTGGGCGTGGCCGGCAGAGCAGGGGAAAAAGAGGGGGGGGGGGGGGGGGTCGGCAAGATGGCGTAGGAAAACAAACAAAAAAAAAAATCAGACACTGGACTGAATGCAGACACAGTGGTTAGCAGTGCAGCAGGTCTCCCTATCTCTTTCAACTATTAACCCTGCCGGTAATCTGGAGATTTTAAACATGGGCGAACACAGCAGCACGTATATAGGGATGTGTCTGAATGGTAATGAAGTCAACTGATAACAAAGTCTGCCATTCTCCAATTCTCTACAGCTCTCCCGACAAAAATGCTTGCTGCACACAAACAGCTTTGCTGTATTGGTCCTGACAGCATTGCGGGGAAAACCATGCAACAAACCCTGTGGATCATAGAAAAACAAACACATACTACCCTTTATGAATGGCTAAATACTGTGTGCCATGCTCAGCCGCGGTCTCCCAGCTTGGCAGGTCTGTCATCGTAAACACGTGCAGTCATGAATAATTAAGAAGCAGGGTCTTCTCATTGGATATGAAAACTATGGGGGAAACCGGAGCACCCAAAGGAAACCCACGCCAACACGGGGAGAACATGCAAACTCCAAACAGAAATGCCAACTGACCCAGCTGAGGCTTGAACCAGCGACCTTCTTGCTGTGAGGCGACACCGCTAACCGCTTGCGCCACCACGCTGCCCACATAGCAAACAAATATACACAAAACATACACTTTATATATAATATACACTTTCTTTATACACATATTTTTATATATTGTGTCTATATATTCAGGTGAATAAATAACCAATCAAATAAAAAAATCAATAATAATTAAAATAATAGTAGCAAAAATACTAATTTAAAATAATAAATCACCTTTCATGTGGCTGATGTCAAATGTAAAATCTAATAGCAAATCTGGTGTTTTGTTGCATACACACACACACAAACACACACACACACACACACACACACACACACACACACACAAACACTCACAGTGCTTTCACTAACCTTATTAAGGAAGATGTGAGGCAAGTGCTTGAAATCCCGGGGCTGTATTTAACCTTGAATTAAGCTTTCAGGGACAAAAGCAGACAATTTCTCATACAATGTGTGTTTGGCCCTGGAGAATTCTCCATTTTAGCCTTTGATTAAACATAACATTCCACTTATTCTCTGACCCACATTCCTCTGCTGTAACCCTGATTATTTTATTGTGGCTGAAAAGACTTTATTCTTGTGTGTGTGTTTCAGGTGTGTCTGCAGTGTGTGTTCTCTGTGGTTGTAGTTGGAGCCATTGGTGCCATATTAGACATGAGGACGGAGTCGTGGTTGCTAAAAGGTGTTCTGCTAGCCTGCATCATGGCTGTCATCAATCTCATGTCCAGGTGAATCAAACACTCACACTCTCACTGACTTACTTAAATTTCTACAATATCTATTTCCCAACATCTTTACTGCATTAGTATGTGATGTGACTAGGCATGGGTTGGTATAAGATTCTGATGGTATGATAACATTGGATAGAAATATCACTAGGTGCGTCACAAATCTCATACTTATGCACTATTCTACACCATTTTGTAGTATAAATAGTGTAAGTAGTGCATTCACACTGAAAACTCTAAAAAAGAATAAGTGCATTTTAAATACCCGGATGATGCACTTATGTAACCGTTAAAATAAAGTGTGGAATGATGGACACTTCACGCACTCAACGACCTCCCCTTTGCTCACGTAGCGGGAAGGGCAGAGTTTTCGGGCACGGATTGTTCATTACTGTATTTATTTTGGATTGTGAAAGCAAAATTGTCCTACAAGAGTGATTATACCGCCTCCCGATGGTGAATGCGGTTATTCTCATTTTATTTCGCTAATTTGGTAAATGTCATCTGGGAAGCAGTTTGAATTTCCTCTTAGTAAAACATTAGGGGCCGATCACATCGTTGAGAGGCGCCTTTTTGAATGGTTTACTAAAGGTCGCGATAAGCGCTGCTTATGCGCCCTGCGCTCCTCGCGTTTTAACAGCCTGCTGCACCTCGCATTTTTGCCGTTGCGCACTGTGCGCTCGCAGTTGGGAAAAAGTCAAATCTGAGCTGAAAAATTGCATTACGTCAGTCGTGTCTCTTTTTATTCTCCAATCAAATGAAAGCAGAGGCGGGGTTTCAGTCGAGGTGACAGCAGTGTTTGTGTTGTCAAGACGACTACGGAGACTTTTGAAGATAGAGGAGAGACTAATGGTTACTGTTTTGAGTTATCAGGGGCTGTATGACAATATTAATAAATATTAAAATTATACCAATATCAGCAGCAACACTCTCGCACAATACCCAGCTGATTCAGTACCCGCCTAGCGAGGTAACAAGTGCGCCACGCTTCTTTTTTCTTGTCAACAAAAAAGGCAGTGTGGTGCTCCTCGCGTTTTTAGAACGGAAAAGCGTGTTCGGTGTGACCGGCCCCTTAGTGTTCTGTTTGGGATGACACTACATTCATATACTATGCTGTTGAGTGTGTAAGTGCATAGTGTATTGTGTGCCATTTGGGACACAGCTACTGCATCGCGTATTGCGATTACTGCTCTAAAATGTGTCTTTAAATTTCTGGGTAGAAAACAAAACAAAAATGACAGGGATTCAAGTATTCAGGGAGTCAAGTAACTTCAATTACTTTTCAGACATATTTAAATACAGCTTTAATTATGAAATTAATGATTCATTACTTTTTGAAGAAACTTACCCGAAACTGCTTTGGACAGAGATTGCAGAGGAAGGGCAGGATGTTTGGCTGTCAAAGCTAGCTGAGGATTAATGGCCTTTCCAAAATCGTCAACTTTTAAAAAATTAATTAATTTTTATTAGCAATCCTTGAACAGTAACAGAACCATTATTACTTTTACAATTATACAAAAGACTGAGATAACAATGATTTTTTTTCCCTTCCACATTAATAACAATACAAAATATTATAATTAAATAAATACAATAACGAAATAATAGCAAATAAAATCAATGATTAAATACAGAAAAATAAGCAGCAGGGGAGTTGAAGTGCTCAAAATATGAAATCAAAATCCTCTAATAAAGTATATAAATATCTCTTGCTTTTTGACTTTTCATCCAATTTCGTCAACTAACCTACCTTAAAATGCAGACATTGGTATATGAAGTGTGCAGTAATACACTCCGCCTCAAGAGGGCGCTGCTGGCTCGGTAAAGCGGCTCTGTTTATCAGCGTTTACAGACGGTAAAGGTGTGTTAGCAAATATGTTGAACGTGTATTAATCGTGCTGTATGTGTGTATTTGTGTTGTTTGCTCCTGTAGGCAGTTGGCGACTGTGGCCGTTCGATCTTTAATTCCCTCTACAGGCCTCATGGCTTCAGTCTTCTGGATGGTGGTCACCTGGGTTCTGTGGTTTCTGCCTGATATCCTTTACTATGTATAACACTCGCGCGCTCACACACACACACACACACACACACACACACACA
>CAIGQW010053631.1:22614541-22637028 GCA_903798125.1 Danio choprae | reverse complement strand
TATTAAAAACAAACAAAAATATATATATAAAATTCTTGTGCCTCTTAAATATAATTTTAACCTTTAATCAAAATACCTCCTTCATCAACATCTTTTCTCTGATGCTGTATTCATGTCAGGGTGGAGAAACCTGTCACTCACATTAGATCCACCAATAGCAAACCACAACTGTCCAGTCAGTGTCTATTGGACAAAAAGTCCCGCCCTACTCTTTTTATTATTTTTATTTCCTCATTGGTGATTGTCATTCACACATGCATCAAAACAGAGAAGAGAAGACTATTGGAATTGTCATTTCATGCCAAATATAATGGAGATTTCTGTTGGCATGATGAAAAATGTCAACATAAAGAGAGGCTTTTAAAGGGTTAGTTCACCCAAAAATGACATTTGTTATTTATAATCCTTATATAGTTCCGATGAAAATGGATTTCTTCACCAATGTCTTCTCTTCCTTGTCAGGGTGCACATTTACTACGGGCTGTATGATCCATTTGCCATCAGAGTCAGCAGCGCTAGCTAATGTCTAGAAGGGATACAGCTGCCGATACTATGGCATAGTATCATTTTTGTGGCACTGTACAACAATAATTACTATTTTTAAGTTACTGCAAGGGGTAAGTGGTGGATGTTAGAGAAAAACACAATTTAATGGGTAATTTAAGAATAATTAAATAAATTAAATAAATTTATTTATTAAATTAAATAATTATCATCAACTTCCAGCCAGAGCTGTATCCCTTCTAGCAACAACCGTCTGTTTTTTCTATAATAAATGACCGTATCTGATGTGGAAGACATTGGGTTTGGGTTTTTTTGCGCACAAAACAGACTTTTAAAAAATATGGACAATTCTGCTGTAAAGTTGGGTTTTTTAACATTGGAGTCAATGGAAATTTGCTCTGTTTTGGAGCCAGCCCCCTTTGGCCAGTTGATGAATTGCAGTTTTAGTTACTTCATGTTAGCTTCACGAGGGAGAGTGGGAGGTTGCCGATTGCCACTAAAGTGTTTATGGAGCTTTGTACGATTACAGTTGAACCTTGAAGTCACATGGAATGTTTTGAAAATATCTTTGGTTTCTTTTCTGGACTTTGAATGTCTCGGGACCCTTGATGTCTATGGAGGGTCAGAGAGCTCTCAGGTTTCTCTCATCTAAAATATCTTTGTTTTCGAAAATGAATGAAGGTCTCGGGAAAGTAAGGACATGAAGGTGAGTGATAAATAACACAATTTACATTTTTGGGTGAACTAACCCTTTAATCACGGCAACAGTATTCGAGCCATTGATTGCATCAATTGTCCTGTAATATCTGTTCAGCATTAACTAGGTCTCTCAGAAACAGCATCTATTGATCAGTTAAGTGATGTTAATGAGATTGAGCTGTTTTCTTTGATTGATTGTACCTTTACAGTAGAGCTCTCCATCTTTATCCGTCACCGTGGTGGACTCCAGGCTCTTCCCGCACAATAAACAGCGGAAGCAGGTTTTGTGCCAGGGCTGTTGGATCAAAACCAGGTACAGACTGATGAATTACTACTTTACGCAGCGCTGACCTGTGACGGCAGCATATTGCAGAAGTGGAAGGAAGAAGCTGAGAAACAGTTTCTCAAAATCTGCTTCGTATTTGGATTAAGTGGTTTATTATTAATATATTTCATATTTTAGCAGTGTATTGTAGCATAAATGCACAGTCAGCTTCTCAGTGTAATTTTAGCAGGGGTTTTACCTTTCCAGCCCCCATGATTTTCTCCGCTGCATAAACGGCTTTAGAACAGCGAGGACAGCGATCTGTACTCCCAAACTTCTGCGCAAACTTGCTGGAGTTTGAGTTCGCAGGTGCAGGACGTGGAGCTTTGGGTCTTAAAATGTTTAAAACACACACACACAGGTTATCTACAGTGCATCCGGAAAGTATTCATAGCGCTTCACTTTTTCCACAATTTTTTATGTTACAGCCTTATTCCAGAATGGATTAAATTGATTTATTTCCTCAAACTTCTACACACAACACCCCATAATGACAATGTGGAAAAAGTGAAAAAAGATTTTTTGAAATTGTTGCAAATTTATTAAAAATAAAAAAAAAACTGAAAAATCACATGTACAGAAGTATTCACAGCCTTTGCCGTGAAGCTCTAAATTGAGCTCAGGTACATTCTGTTTCCACTGATCATTCTTGAGATGCTTCAGCAGCTTAATTGGAGTTTACCTGTGGTAAATTCAGTTGATTGGACATGATTTGAAAAGGCACACACCTGTCTATATAAGGTCCTTGGGTTGACAGTGCAGTCAAAGCACAAACCAAGCATGAAGACAAAGGAATTGTCTGTAGACCTCCGAGACAGGATTGTCTCGAGGCACAAGGCTGGGGAAGGTTATAGAAACATTTCTGCTGCTCGGAAAGTTCCAATGAGCACTGTGGCCTCCATCATCCGTAAGTGGAAGATGTTTGAAACCACCAGGACTCTTCCTAGAGCTGGCCGGCCATCTAAGCTGAGTGATCGGGGAAGAAGAGCCTTAGTCAGGGAGGTGATCAATAACCTGATGGTCACTCTGTCTGAGCTCTAGCTTTCTTCTGTGGAGAGAGGAGAACCTTACAGAAGGACAACCATCTGTGCAGCAATCCACCAATCAGGCCTGTATGGTAGAGTGGCCAGACGGAAGCCACTACCTGCCTGGAATTTGCCAAAAGGCATCTGAAGGACTCTCAGACCATAAGAAACAAAATTCTATGGTCTGATAAGACTAAAATTTAACTCTTTTAAGTGAACGCCAGGCATTACGTTTGGAGAAAACCAGGCACCGCTCATCACCAGGCTAATACCATCCCTACAGTGAAGCATGGTGGTAGCAGCATCATGCTGTGGGGATGTTTTTCAGCAGCAGGAACTGGAAGACTAGTCAGGATAGAGGGAAAGATGAATGCAGCAATGTGCAGAGACATCCTGAATGAAAACTTGCTTCAGAGTGCTCTTGACCCCAGACTGGGGCGACGGTTCATCTTCCAGCAGGACAATGACCCAAACATCACCAAAATATCAATGGAGTGGCTTCACAACAACTCGGTGAATGTCCTTGAGTTGCTCAGCCAGAGCCCAGACCTAAATCCTATTGAACATTTCTGGAGAGATCTGAAAATGGCTGTACACCGTCGCTTCCCATCCAACCTGATAGAGCTTAAGAGGTACTGCAAAGAGGAATGGGCAAAAATTCCCAAAGACAGGTGTACAAAGCTTGTGGCATCATATTCAAAAAGACTTGAGGCTGTTATTGCTGGCAAAGGTGCATCAACAATGTATTGAGCAAAGGCTGTGAATACTTCTGTACATGTGATTTTTCAGGTTTTTTATTTTTAATAAATTTGCAACAATTTCAAAAAACCTTTTTTTCTCATTGTCATTATGGGGTATTGTGTGTAGAATTTTGAGGAAATAAATGAATTTAATCCATTTTTTAAATAAGACTGTAACATTAAAAAATGAGGAAAAAGTAAAGCGCTATGAATACTTTCCGGATGCACTGTATGTAGGGACATCTAAGGACTTCATATACAGCTAGTGTACTATAGCATTAGTCTAACCCTAAGTTAAATTTTTTTTATTCATACATTAGCGTACATGCATTTATAAATATATATACAGTGCTCAACATATGAGTATATCCTCACAAATCTTAAATTTAAATGAATACTTTAAATATTTATTTGGAATATTAGCAAACCCAAATTTATATAATAGGGAAAAATATTAAATAAAAAGAAGAGAGTATTTGTTTTTCCAATATTTTGCATGAATTTAAATGTATTATCTTTCCATTTCTAAAGATGTTCTGTGACTAAAATATAATTGTAATAAATATATCTGTTTAATAAATCTGTTTTGTTCAAATGCACTAAAATATATGACCTATATTTACTGAGAAATGGATAAAATATTCATTTTCAAAATGGGGTGTACTCATTTATGTTGAGCACTGTATATATCCTTCATAATAATTGCCACCTCAATTTAATCAATGTAAAATTATGTTTGCATGCCAATATATCAATGCAACATCCTTCACAATTTAACATAATGTTTGATATTTGCATATGTGTACAGTCGTGTCCCATATGCAAATATAGACTCAAATAATTTCATTGGCTGTTGATGATGTTGTGTTTTTGAAAACTTTGCATGTAGACAATCAAATTTTGCTCATTTTGTTTAAAGTTGTTTGGGCCTAATCATTTGTCATACAACTGCGTGTTTATGATAATATACATATTTAAACAAATCTAATCTAATTATGCTTTAGGCTGCATTTTTACACGCATACATATATTTTACAAATGAGGATGACCCTGAAAAGGAGCTTTTTTAGGGATTCTGTCAGGTTTGGCTTCTTTTTGCTGATAATACACAGGGCAACTTTTTAAGCAAAGCTGCTTGGCATAAATGTAATAAACTTTAATAAATAAGCAACCGGGTGAGACACGGGGTAACTAATTAGGCAATGGGTTACAGTGTATTTAGAGGACATACTCTTGAGGCTGAAGTTCTTCATTATTGACCGGGTCAGAACTCAAAGCTCCAGCACCCTGGCCATACCCGTAACCTTTCGGACCATATTTCTTGCCGTAGCAGGATTTGCAGTATATCTCAGACTCGTGTGCGGCGACTGTAGTGCTGTCCAAACCTTTACGACAAGCCACTAAAAACAGAAATAAAAAATAATGATAAATAAACCAAATAGAAAGGCTAAATAAAAGTACATTTAATAAATCTGCAGTCCAATGTACAGAATTTGGAGACCGTTAAATAAATAGTGCAAGCATAAACAAAAAGAATAAGCAAGTTTAAAGTAATCTAAGGGTAGTCCAATTACATTAATTTTAATATGTCATTTAGATTACATTACCTATAGCATGTAATCAAATTACCTAATGAAAATTTTCAGAAATGTAATCTAGTAGTCTGTAATAACAAGTCTAATCAACTGTAAACAACTGTGACAATCAAGTTTTCGTGTTTCAGTCAAATTATAATCATATAATTTGTAATCCAATGTTTTGTATTGAACTAGAACAATGCAAAATACAAGTCAATTCACGTTTTAATCATAATATATTTATTTATTTAACCATTGATTTGTGTTTATAACTGTGCTGATTTTGTGTTATTATTTTTAATCGCTTATTAAAAAATGTTGAAAGTTACAACTAATAAATACACCAGCAAAACAAAATTTCTGGGATTTGTTTAATGAAAATCTGAGTTTTCTCAGTGATTCAAAACCTTAATTTTTTTTCCTATGCTAAACATAAACGTAGATACTTTGAAGAATGTTGGAAACCACTTGTCATTGACATCCATAGTAGTGAAACAAAATGTTAAGGAAGTCAATGTATAACAGTTTTTTTTTGTTTTTTTTTTAATGTTGTCTTTTGTGTTGAGCAGACGAAAGAAACTCAGACCTGACTGGAACAAGTGGATGGTCAGTAAATGATGACAGCGTGTTATTTTTAGGGGGTGAACTATCACTTTAAAAATTAACAAACAAATATATTAAGTCCCAGACTACCTGTATTGACTAGGAATATTCATTCATTCATTTTCATTTCGGCTTAGTCCCTTTATTAATCTGGGGTAGCCACAGCGGAATGAACCGCCAACTTATCCAGCATGTGTTTTACGCAGCGGATGCCCTTCCAGCTGCAACCCATCACTGGGAAACATCCATACACTACGGACAATTTATCTTACCCAATTCACCTTACCGCATGTCTTTGGAAACCCGGAGCACCCAGAGGAAACCCACGCCAACACGGGGAGAACATACAAACTCCACACAGAAACGCCAACTGACCCAGCCGAGGCTCGAACCAGCGACCTTCTTGCTGTGAGGTGATTGTGCTACCCACTGTGCCACCGTGAGGCCCCTGACTAGGAATAATATTATGAAATTGTCCAGTTGAGTCTGGAGTTGGATGGTGATCTCACAACTCATCCTCTGTCTGTGTTCATCAGCTGCTGCTCTTCCAGCCAGGATGAGCTCTAGAGGCTCATGAGAGCTTGGCTTGGAGTCTAATTTTAGGCTGATGAACAAGAGGCTCTGGGAGACCAAAGCGTCTCGGCTGCTGTTATCTGTAGCAGATGGAAACAAGCTGCTGAACGGTGGTGACCGGCGGGGGTTTTAACTCCACCAGAGTGTTAGTTGTCTCAAACGGACTGTTACCACCCATCTGGCAACCCTTAAGAATTAATGCTGGAAACCATTCAAAGAGTACTCTTGATGGCAGTTTCTTTTTTTTCCCAGACTGGACAACTCATTAATATTCAATAGTTGTTTATAAATATATTAAAAGACACCTTAAAGGAACACATTTTACAAGTCCTCTATAGAGTTAAACAGTTGAGTTTAACCACTTATGAATTCATTCAGTTAATCTTTGTGTCTGGCTTGAGCGCTTTTAGTTTAGCTTAGCATAAATCATTGAATCGGATTAGACCATTAGCATCTTAATTAATTTTAAAAAATGAGTCGATAATTTTTCTACAATGTAAAAAATTATATGACAAAATGTCATGACAACAAATGTTTTTATGCTACTTTAATAAATGAATCAGGTTTCAGCTACATTTATTTAGTTCTATAAACTTTAACTTAATATTTCTATTTAGTTTGACTAATCATAAGTTGATGACTAGAAAATTTATTTTGATTCATGTAAACAATTTCAGGCAGTAAGATTCTTTTTACAGTGTATTTAAAGCTTGACATCTCTGTAGTTACATCCTGTACTAAGAAAGACGGCAACAAAAGGTTGCAATTGTCTAGGCCGATATATCAAGGAAATTTGCTGCTGTAGGCAACAATATTTCACAGCACCTGAAAATTGTGACCGCCTGCCAGAAGCCTTGCCATCATAAGGACATGTAGATGCACTCTAAAATTATCAAAACTCTTTGGTCATTTTAAAGCGAAATGCTAATGGTCTAATCTGAATTAATGATTTATGCTAAGCTAAGCTAAAAGTGCTCCCGCCGGACACTGAGATCGGGCTGAATGGATTCATAAGTGGTAAAACTGGCTGTTTATCTCTAGAGGACTTGTGTTCCTTTGAGGTGCATTTCAATATATTTATAAACACCTCTTGAATATGTCTAGGAAATTTGCTGCTGTAGCATGGCCGCAGTAGGTGCAACAATATTACGCAGCGCCTGAAAATCATGAAGACATCTAGAAGCGCTCTAAAATTATAAAAACTTTTTGGTCATTTTTGAGTGAGATGCTAATGGTCTAATCTGATTCAATGATCTATGCTAAGCTAAGCTAAACGTGCTACCGCCAGACACTGACATCAGGGTGAATGGATTCATAAGTGGTTAAACTGGCTGTTTATCTCTAGAGGGCTTGTAAAATGTGTTCCTTTAAGGTGCCTTTTAATATATTTATTAATGACTCTATTAATGTAAAATGTAATGTAATGTATCTATTAAGTCAAGGTAATTTGCTGCTGGACCATGGCAGCGCCTGAAAATCATGACTGCCTGATTGAAGCGTGCCTTGCATCCATGAAGACATCTAGAAGGGCTCCAAAATTATAAAAACTCTTTGCTCATTTAAAGCGAGATGCTAATGGTCTAATCTGATTCAATTATCTATGCTAAGCTAAGCTAAAAGTGCTCCCGCCAGACACAGAAATCGGCTGAATGGATTCAAAAATGGTAAAGCTCAGGGGAATAGAAAATGACCCTATTTCCAAAAATAAGTGGTATGTTCCTTTCCTAAAGTTAACCTTAAAAGTCATTTTAACGCATATCATTAAACTTACTTAAAAAAAAAAAAAAGCTTGTGTGGGTGGCTTAAAAAAAAAAAATAGGTTGAAACTGAATTAATTTCATCATGACTTATTGATCACGATTTTTTACAGTAGATTCTCATTGTTAATGCAATGTTGCTGTATTTGTTGGAAATTATTTATTCGTGTTCATTGCTTTTTTTATTATTATTATACTATATATATTTTTTAACCAAGATTGCTCTAGCTTTTGCAAAAGCTACTCATCACACTCAAAGCTGACATTTAATACACTCACTTCAGGGTAAAAATCACATTTAATCATCTTGTGAATGTTTTGTGGTCTTACTGCAGATGAAGCATGTTTTGTGGAAGCTGCGGCTGTTGCACTGGATCTCCTCTGCATGATAAACAGTCTTCTCACAGGCCGCACATTTGGCTCCTCCACCCCAATTTGGCATCGTCAATTCTGGCAAAGTCTCGCTCACATTTACAGGAGTAGGAAGAGTAACGGTCAAGCCAAACCTGTCAAAAACATTAGCTAGAAAGAGTAAGTGTTAAAAATATTTAAAGAGACAGTTCAACCAAAGATGAAAATTTACTTATTGCTTATTAACCATTAAGTGGTATCAAACCTTCGAATTTCTTTTTTTCTGGTAAACACAAAAGTAGATATTTTGAAGAATGTTGGAAACCAGTAGCCATTTACTTCCATAATAGGATCATAAATACTGCGGAAGTCAATAGCGGGGTTTCCGTCAGCTTGTGTTAATGTTAATTTTGAAGAAATATTGAATGATGAAAATTGTAAAATTTCAAATTAAAAAAATCCATTAATTCACTAAAAGAATTTTTTTACACTCACTTGAGGTGATTTTAGACTTGTGCTAAAAAGGATTAATTTGAATAATGGGAGATAATTAATAATAATAAACTGATTTAGCGAACATTACACCCATTTGACTCATTATAATTGCCTTGTTTACTGTTGGTTGCTAGGTTACCAATACTACAGTCAACTGCTCTAACAAATTGATGGAAATTTTGCATCTGGGATTTTTTTCTTTGTGAACTTTGAGCTTTAGATTTGCTTCACATTGGGATAAGGGGCTAATGATGACAAGTGGTTTTCAACATTCTTTGAGATATCTTCTATTGTGTTCAACAGAAAAAAAACAAAGCGATTTGTAACAAGTAGGTGATTTAAATGATTTTTCATTTTTAATTTTGAGTGAAGTATGCATTTAACGTTGAATAATCTTTACCCATTTTTTTGAATGAGAACCGCCGGCTTTCCTTTATGTGATACGTGATAGGTCAGATATAAAAATAGATGCGTCTTATCTCATAGTAATATGTCATTTAGTCTCTTTCTGTCTCACGTCTTTGAGCGGGCAGACTATCACCTCACCAGTGTGGAATGCAGTGATAAGGGTACAGAAATAGGTTTAAGATTAAAAGACGTGTCTGCTTGAATGCAGTTTTTTTTTTATGCAATTTTAATATTTACATTGACATTCAAAAGTCTACCTTCTGTAGGATGTTTCAATGTTTTTAATATAAATATTTTTAGTCGCTACACTACAGTTGTTTCATCCAGAAAAGTTGAAAACCTCTTTTTCTTTTTATATAATTTTTATAGAATTTAAAATAACATTTATATTTGACTGTTTTTGTCTTGATGCAAAGCTATTTTTTCTGCCTCTTCACTCTCGCTTTGTCACATGATCTTTCAGAAATTATTCTAATGATTTGTTATTATCAAAAACATCTATTATTATTTTCATTGTTTAAAAATATATATTTTTAAAGAAAAAAATACACTTTTGTTGTTGTTTTTTAATTCCTTGATTAATAATCATCATCATGATCATCATCATCTTGACACCAGATTTGTTAATAATGAACAATATTTTTGTGTAATTTAGGTTTTTTTCCATGTGTTTAGTTTCTTTAATGTGTTTCTGAATTAATTTTGTAATCTCCATGATTTGAAAAAAATCACGAATGTTGATTGCCAACTTTTTTACATTATAAAACTTGTTTCATTCAAAAGCCATTCAGCAGAATAAATTAGTAACATTGATAAGATTACCTTAAACTATACATCTACTGTATTCGTTTGTTAAGCATGTTATTGTGTAATTCTGATCATTTTCATGAACCCATCCATCATTAGCCTTCTCCAAAATGTATAGAAATCACTCAAAGCTGAATGAATTCTCACAACAGGCTCATTTCAATGAATACTAGCATGCAGAAATAAGTACAGTGCAAATTACAAGCCATGGACAGACATATACAAACGTAAATGTTTCTACTTACAGTTTGTGAAAATAAAGCGCTGACCTGTCTGATGATGTCCATTTCTGCCTCTGTCCGGTGGGCGTTTTTATACTGGCCGTCAGTCCCTTAGTTCCGTCCAAACACACTCACTCATAATTTGAAGGGTCGTGCTGACATCCAGACTAGACCATTCTCCGAAATTAACTGCTGACAATACACAAAAACAATGCAGTGTATTCAATCCTGGGCTCAAATGTTAACCGTTTCCAAGGCCTGAGTGCGAAATAACAAACGCCATCCTGTTGGTGGTGTGTTGCTCATTCGAGTGTTTTTTCTTCTTCGTTAGTCAGATTCGCCGTTCTGCTGTATAATAAAAAATAAGAAATATACGCGGGCTCTCATTCTAAAATTACAAAAAAAAAAAACACTACAAAATTATGCCACTTTTCCTTCAGGGTATTTCATAATGTAAATTAAAGTAGAGGATTCAACCGTTTCAGTCAGGATTATATGCTAATTGTGAGCCGGAAATGCAGCGCGCTCGACACCATATAAGGAAAAGAATGGGCAACAGGAAACTGAAAAATTTTAGAAAATGGCCAAGAGATGCTTTACTTATATATTATTTATATATTTTTTTATTACATTTTTTGGTCCTGCTTTATATTAAGTGGCCTTATCTAATATGTACTTACACTATACTTATCAAAAACCTGCATGTAATTACATCTGTAATTATTTCTGTAATTTCATATGTAATTACCCTGATTTTCATCATAGGTGCCCTTTAAGATGTAAAGGATGGTTCCTTTACATCTTAAAGGGCACCTATGATGAAAATCATCTTTTGTAAGCTGTTTGGACAGAACTGTGTGTAGGTATAGTGTGTCCACAGTCATATTGGGGTGATAGAAACATAATAAGTCTCTTTTTTTTTTTTTTAAATTCCTGACGTTAAAATAGGATCCAAATCTCCTTCCATTTTGAGGCCGACCGCAACTTGGTGGAGGAGTGCGGTTTCCCCGCCCACTGAATTGATTGACAGACGCATATTAACATGTCTCCATAGTAACACATATAATCATATCAAAAAGACAGGACGTGCGCAAAGCAACTGGAATTATAAGATCTGTTCAGCTCTCTGTGATCATCAATCATCATCAAATGTGATCAAGAAGGAGTTTTACAAGTTTAAAACGTTTTTAAAACAGTGCATGTGTGTAATGAATTACAGCAATTTACTTCAGCTTTACTTTATCACCACAGCCGCATTGTGTCAGTACAATTATAAAAGAAGACGCTTCAATCCAGGTTTGTGGACGTTAAATCAGGTTTATTTTGTACATTAACATAACGCATATCCATACAGCAGTGTATATTAACGTGTATCCTGTCACAGTTGCTGTACAAATACAGTGCAAAGTTAAACGCGCGCTCTCTGTGTGTGTGCGCGTGAACTTTGTAACGACATTGTGTGTGACTCATCGCAGAAAGGCTTGAATTAACTCCACAACACAAACATCAAATAATCATTGGGAAAGTCCTTACTGTAGTATTTCTCACAAATGTTATGTGAGATCTGCTTCCTTCATGTCTGTCTGTTTATCTGACGCAGCGGAGGTGGAGATTGAGGCACACTCTGACAGGCACGTGGGAACGGTGAGTGGGGAGAGCCAGCATCAAAGGCACAGGCCACAAAAACAGCTACATAGTGTTCAAAGCAGAAAATCTCAACATTCTAAAAGGTATTATAAATAATCTGATGGGTGTTTTAAGCTAAGCTTTACAGCCACATTCTGGAGACACAAAAGCCTTATCTTAAATCTTAAAAAAGAGGTAAAATAGGTGACCTTTAATCCACCCTTAAACATACCCATACCAGCAAACCTGTCCCTAAACTTACCCGTATCCCACCTCAAGAGCACCAGAAGTCTTCTGCAATACATTACGAACACACAGTGGCGTAGTGGATGGGCCCCGCGTGATTAAGGGCCCACCAGTCCTTCCTCCCCTCCTTTGAACGTCCACGACACGGTTCCTCAACCGGAAGGATGGCATTTTAGAAGGAACTATTTATCTTTATCTTTACCTCCCACTGACAAACAAGTCCACGAAAAGTCTTTAACTATTTATCTTTGTGCACTTTATTTAGTCTTGCTATAATACTTTTTCTGGAATACACTGCATGAACTCTGTTGCTCCTAGACAGTTGGCCTTGTGGCCTAATGGATAAGGCGTCTGACTTCGGATCAGAAGATTGCAGGTTCGAGTCCTGCCAGGGTCGTATCTTTGCTAAATACAGATGTAACAAATAAAATCACCCAAAACTTTATCCCGCTCTTTAAAGAAACAGATTTAAAAAAAATTGTTACCGGGTCACATATTTATGATGCAAAACAATATCAGGATAAAACAACCTATTGTATGTGAACTTTGATATGTAAACAAATTTTTCAAATGACATTTGTGTATACGATTAGAAAGAAGAACCTCCATGAGGCATTTTGTTTTTAACGTGCCCGAATTTACTAAACTGTTTTTGGGGTTTCTATGGGATGCAAATCTGAATGGTTGATAAAAGGCTGTTGAAAGAACATAACGGTTGCGTATATGATGCATTAGTATTGCTTATATATATATGTATATATTGGTTTTCAGTGTTGGGGGTAACGCAGTACAAGTAGCGTGAGTTATGTAATAATATTACTTTTCTAAGTACCGAGTAAAGTAGCGCATTACTTTTCAAAAATAAGTAATAATATTTGAGTTACTTTTTTTTCCCAGTGATGGGTTGCAGCTGGAAGGGCATCCGCTGCGTAAAACATATGCTTGATAAATTGGTGGTTCATTCCGCTGTGGTGACCCCTGATTAATAAAGGGATTAAGCCGAAAAGAAAATGAATTAATGAATGAATGAGTTACTTTTTTTGAAAATGTAACTTTTTTGTTTATTAATTAGCTTTTAAAAAATAAATTGCTGAATTAAAATTAGTCACAATGAATCACGCAGTCAATGAGAACCTGTTCATTATTTTGAATGCATTGAAGAAAAGGACAGTGGACAGTGATTTTACTTAAGACAAATAGTACAAAAGTAGCAAACACATTGCTTTAAACTTTCAATATTAAGGAAATAAAAAGTAACGCAAAAGTAATTTAACGCATTATTTACCATAAAAAGTAACGCAAGTAGTTATGTTTTTGAGGAGTAACTCAATATTGTACTGCATTAAAGTAACGTTCCCCAACACTGATCCTTTTAGTTCAAATCATTGTTTGGTTTTTGAATCTAGCATCGCGTCCTTTGAACGTAAACTCCACCTGGCCTCGTGGCCTAATGGATAAGGCGTCTGACTTCGGATCAGAAGATTGCAGGTTCGAGTCCTGCCGGGGTCGCTTCTTTGTTAAAAACAGGTGTAACAAATAAATTCAGGCGAAGTTTACCCTGTTGTTTAAAAAACTGCCGATTTAGAAAAAAATCCAAGTTCTGGTCCTACCATGTCACTTATTTATGTTGCAAAACAATATCAGGATAAAACAACGTATTGTATGTGAACTTTGATATGTAAACACAAGTTTCAAATCACATTTGTATAGTCTATCTATATGAATGGACAAAGACACTGCATGCATGAGGCGTTTTGTGTTTTTAGCGGGCACAAATCTACTGAATTCATGTTTGTTTGGGGTTTGTCTACAGGATGCAAACCTGATTGATGCAATATGCATTTCAACTGGCCCCGTGGCCTAATGGATAAGGCGTCTGACTTCGGATCAGAAGATTGCAGGTTCGAGTCCTGCCGGGGTCGCAACTTTAGGATCGTTATTATGTCAAATCCATCACACCAGCGAACTGTTCAGAATTAGCCGATAATTACATGCAGGTGTGTTTGAGGCAGAATTGAATCCGACATTTACAGGACTGAAGCTTTCCACAAACACAAGTTTTCCCTCGGATGTGTGTGTGGTAAGTTAACAAACAAAAGGTATGGCTTTGCATATACTTATAAAACACTGAACTCTTCTAATATGTCTGAGCTAAAAGGGTCTCACCGAATTTTTTTTCTAATAGGTTATTATTGGATCTATGCACATGGTGAAATAGGTCTTACTGCAACACTCCCTGGGTAAAGTTAGAAATGCCTATATATTTATACTATACTAAAAATATCAAGTACTTTAATGAATGAGCAGCTTAGGGAATGGGATTAACGCTGGAAAATATATTACTGTTTACCTCTCTCATGTCTCAATATTTCATTTGTTTTTGTCATACTAAAGACCAAAAATATCAAGTACAGTAACGAATATTATAGCAGATCTTAATTCCCCAGTTTGTTTTATTATTTAAAATATTTCTAAAAATTTACAAACCCTTACGACTGTTTGTATAAATCTGCATAGCTAATAAGCATGTCTGCATTCATATGTGCATGTATAGCATATCTCAACTTGATCGCTTCTATCTGCAAAATGTAAACTGTATTATATAGTCCAGCTTTATTCTGCTACAGCTGTAAAATATACTCTATATTATCATGTTGATTTGAAGCAAGCTATACAAATAAACCTCACATGATTGTGGTAATACTTGAAAATTTACGGTAAATTCAATTTCTCAATTGTTCAGAGCTGGTTGTTACACCTTCAACTAAAATTTGCCTACAATACTATGACTTTATGTATCTTAATATATGATTTAAGATGAAAATGTATGTCTTAAGTAGTTAAAATGTCACAGTCCAGGGGGGTATTCTTGAAAGCTGGGTTAATTTACCATCTGCTAAACCCTGAACTCTCGATTGATTAACCCAAAACCTGCTTAATGTATTTAAGTTCCAAAACAGCCGAGCAGAGTTAGATTGATCAACCGCCTAAAGAAAACTGTGAGTTATAATCCTCAGAGCACACAATGCTCAGTAACCTCTCGGAAACAGATTAACACTGGAACATAACCTGTTACTTGGTTACTTACTTACTCTAAAAGTTACCTCCATTTTCAGAACCAAAAGCTGAGGTTATCCACTTACTCTTAAACAGTGTTGGGGAAAGTTACTTTAAAAAGTAATACATTACAATATTAAGTTACTTCCCAAAAAAGTAACTAGTTGCGTTATTTAGTTACTTTTATGGTAAGTAAAGTGTTACGTTACTTTTGAGTTACTTTTTCTGACCTGGTTGAGAGTTGATCTCTTTCAGAACTTGCAGGTTTTTTTTCTTCTTTTTTAAATAGAGGATTTAACAACACACTGTATAACCTTTATTTACCTTTAAAAAAAATTAAGTATCAATGTTACATGCCCAAATTTACTGAATGGTTTTTGGGTTTTCTATGGCGTGCAAATCTGAATGGTTGATAAAAGGCTGTTGAAAGAACATAACAGTTGAGCATATGAAGCATTGGTAATGTTTTTTTTTTGTTATTATTGGCGTCCTTTAAAAACGTTCACCTGGCCTAATGGATAAGGCATCTGACTTCATATCGGAAGATGGCAGGTTCGAGTCCTGCCGGGGTTGCATCTTTAGAATCGTTATTATATGTAGCATGCTATCTTCTGAGAACTTGAGCTATACATGACCCCAGAGCTATACATGCCATATATACAGATTAATGAAAGTTTAAAGCAATGCGTTTGCTACTTTTGTACTTTTTGTCTTATTAAAAAGAAAATCACTGTCCATTCAGATAATGCCCTTTTCCTCAATGTGCTCAAAATATCGAGATTTTTCATCGCAGAAATGTAAGGCTCTGCCGTCTTCATTTCTGTCTGTTCCTGCATTCTCTCATTGTGTGCAGGATTTAACGTGACTACGTTCATTTTAATTTAGCAATGTTTAAAAAGTAAATTAAACTAAAAAGTAACTCGCATTGCATTTTTTAAAAAGTAACTCAAAAGTAATGCGTTACTTTACTCGTTACTTATAAAAGTAATATTATTACCTAACTCACATTACTTGTAATGCATTACCGCCAACACTGAAAACCAATATATACTTCAAGAGTTCACACTTAGCTGATGATTGGTTATAAAGCTTGTTTGGCATGCTGTCCCGGGAGAGAGCCCTGAGCTCATAGATCCTCGAGCCCGGGGCTCCCTCCCGTTTGAAGGGCGAGAGGGGAGTTTGAGTTCAGGTAGATCTGGAGAACTCCCCTGCTGTAGTAGCTAATGAACAGATAGTGATTGCTCTTGAGATGACTACTTACTAGGAGCATGTCTATGATGCTGATTTGGATTAGTCAATTAACTTAAGTTGCATGTTTTTGGACGGTGGGAGGAAACCGGGAAACCCGGTGGAAACCCACGTGAGCACGGGGAGAACGTGTAAACTCCACACAGAAACGTCGGCTGGCTTGGTAAGGACTAGAACCAGTGACGTTCTTGCTGTGAGGCAACAGTGCTAACCACTGGGCCACCCATCTAGGAAAGGAGGAGTAGGGGTGAAAGGGGAGATTTTTCAAAACGAAGATGGCTGTGATATGGAACTTAGGGTATTTATAGTGGCTTAGGAATCGTCTGATTGGTGAATCATGAATTGGATAATGCGGGACCAGCCGCAGCAATCATAAGCACGTGATCCTCTCCAAATTAGTTTATAAATAAACTTCACATATGAAGAGTTCAAATGCAAAAACCTCTAAATGTCGTCTAAAATGTTCTTCTAAAACGAGCATTTTTACCAGGCTCCTGTGTGTAGGTTCAGAAATGTAACTTTTATGGCAAAAATAAGTTCTTTTCATGGTCTTTAATGTGAAATAACTCAACATTAAACATAGAAGGCTGAGAAAAATGCTCATTTTCCACTACCTAACTCGCGTTGCTTCTAATGGGTTACCCCCAACACTGCTCTTAAACTTCCCTGGGTGCCACATAACCTGCCTTTTGGAAAACCCCCAGTCCTAAAAGTTTGTTTCTTAATTTTAAACTCCTTCACAAGTATTTTAAACCAGTGGACAATGGAGCTGTAAGGAATACGACACACAGAAAATACCCATAAAGGCTAACTGAAGAAACTTTGAAGTGATTCATTTACAATGTACAGCTTCAACCATAGATTATTTAATCCAAAAGTGAATAAAAATAAAACAAACGTAGAGCACATTCATTTATTTTGATTACATAGAAATCAGATTGTAAATGCAGTTCAAATAAATGCTGTGCATATAGTAATATCCCTAAATTTCATTAACATAAAATACATCTACAATATTATAACACCCTCAGTCTAACATTTATTATTTTAATACATCATAACAATAACGTTATGGCAATTTATTATACTGTGGTACTTTCAACACTTTCTCAACTATAATAAAACACAAATTTGGCAATTCTTAGAATCCCTGAAATGCGATTTCCACTTAAGATTTCACAGATTTATACTAATTTTTTTTTTATTCGGTCTATTTTTGTTTTAAACTCTACATTTACAGCATAGTAAAAAGCGTCGGCCGAATTGTGCTTTTGTTTTGTAAATAAACCCTTCAACTATCTTCCTGAGAAATAGTGTAGCACCATGTTTGTTTTCCTCAGTCAAGAACCACAGATTGATACCAAGTTAATGCAGACCCTACAGTAAAATAACAATATAAAAATGTAAAACGTACAAACAGTCAAATGACGAAAAAAAACACACAATGGCTCAATGAGAACAGTGGGGTTTTTTTTTTAGCAGCATCTCAGATCTCCTCTGGGCTCACGTCCAGCTTCCTCTGAGGGATGTAGATCTTTTTGGGAGCCGTGGTGTTTACAGTAGGGAACGAGACGGGTGTGTGAAAGAAACTCTGCTGGAAAGCTTGACCGCCTTTAGGTGTGGTTACTAAAGCCTGCAGGAGAGAGCAAATATGCAAATTACTGTCTTAAACAACAAAGGAGCGTTCGTCACACAAACTCAGAGGGGCTTCAAGAAATTAGCATGGAAATTACTTGAAGAAAATGATAAATTAAATGTATTACTCTAGCCTTCGGTGTCAGGATTCTACAGCAGAAATTGTGTATTTAAAATTGTAATATTATATACACTGCCGGTCAAAGGTTTGGGGTCAGTATGATTTTTAAATGTTTTAAAATAAGCCTATCCTGCTCACCAAGGCTGCATTTATTTAATCAAAAATACTGTACAAATGGTAAAATTGTGAAATGTTATTGCAGTATAAAAGAACTGTTCAAAAGTAGTTTATAATTTAATAATTAATTCCAGTGATTTTAAAGATACATTTTTTAGCTTCGTTACTCCAGTCTTCAGAGTCACATGATCCTTCAGAAATCACTCTAATATTATTATTAAAGGTAATAGTAGTAAAAGCAATAATGACTGGAGTAATAATTTCATTTGAAACTACATACAATAAGAAAGTAGTTATATAAAATTGTAATAAATATTTAAGATTTAATAAATGCTGCCTTGATGAACAGAATAATTAAAACGTTTGACCGATAGTGTCATGCAATTGAAATGGCAGAGAATATTTGAAAGTTTAACATTGACATTTTTAATAATTAAATAATTTTAATAATACATTTCATTAATAATTTTTATATTTTTATTTTGGAATTGTTTTGATTTGGTAAACTTTAGTAAACAAAGTACCTACTTCACATAATAATCACATTATTTTAATGAACAATAATATTAAATAGGTGTGCCACGGTGGCTCAGTGGTTAGCACTGTCGACACAGTTAGAAGGTTGCTGGTTCGAGTCCTGGCTGGGTCATCTGGCATTTCTGTATAGAGTTTGCATGTTCTCCGTGTTTGCGTGGGTTTTCTCCGAGTGCTCCGGTTTCCCCCACAGTCCAAAGACATGCGCTGTAGGTGAAGTGAATAAACTAAATTGGCCAAAGTGTATGTGTGTGAATGAGTGTGTATGGGTGTTTCCCAGTACTGGGTTGCAGGTGGAAAGGCATCTGCTGTGCAAAACATAAGCTGGATAGGTTGGCGGTTCATTCTGCAGTGGCGACCCCTGATGAATAAAGGGACTAAGCCGAAGAAAAAAATTAATGAATATTAATTGGTGTAAAAATAAAAATGTGTGGAATACTATTATAGTTTGTTAATATTCAGAATTTATTTTGTATTTTGTTTTGAACTTATATTATTTAAAGTGGTCTATCAGTTTTTAGATATTTTTGTACATCCAGTAAAATTATATATTCTTCAAGATGCTAACAACCTATTAAGACATGCTAACCTGTTTCTAGCTTGATTTAACACACTGTTAGCATGTTTTAGCATCTTGCTTGCAAACGTGTTTTAATATGTTGATGGCATGCTGTCCTATCTTTTATACTTAGTTTATTTCAGGCAACAAAAAGTTTTTTTTTTTTAATCTGTTTTCCTCTTTCCTCTTGGATTCTATTTACAGGGGAAAAATGGGTGGAGGGGGCATCGCTCATGGCAAATGTCAAATTCCCTGAGAACCAAAGCCGAATTTCCAGAATATACAGAAAAACTTTGTGGCGCTGTTGTGCTTTAACAGGGGTGCAAGCTCTCCAGAGTTGAAAAAGGTAATTAGGGGAAATAATTGACTATAATCTCATGTTATTGGTTAATAAACCTGTCACACAAAGAGGACTGTTATGTATTTGCTCTCGAACGTAGATCTGTATAAATATGTTTCACGAGTTTACTCTCACAGATATTTGACTGAATAGAAAATGCGTATTTGGCATGCTGTCCGGGGAGAGGGCTCTGAGCTCGGAAAGACACCCTAGTGTTATTCCCCTTATCAGGATAGAGAGAGAGAGAGAGAGATGGGGGTCCAAGCACAGTGTCTAGCCTGGCTCCAGAACGATCCCCCCTCTGATTTATGTAGGTATCGGGTTTAATTGTGTGGAGTTGGGGTGGTGGAGGGATGCTGAAGTCGAGAGAAAACAGAGGTTTGCCGTGTTTGACTATTTATAGGGGTTTGGTCTTAAGCTGATTGGATAGAATGATTGTCAATAATGAATTAGACTGGTCAAAACTGATCGTGCTTCTCCCAAAATTTGTTTAGAAAACATCACTTATATTGCAGCTTTTGCAATTAGCAAAAATCGCAAATTTCAGACTTTCCATGCATCTTAAAACCTCTTCGCCACTTTCAGCCGGTAACATTGGCGACATTTTAACTTGCAGTATATCTAAAAAATAATGACTGTAAGAAACTAATCCTGAACTAAAACATTATTCATATACTAAATAAAAATGGGACGGCACGGTGGCTCAGTGGTTAACACTGTAACCTCACAGCAAAAAGGTCGGTGGTTCAAGTCCCAGCTGGGCCAGTTGGCATTTCTGTGTGGAGTTTGCATGTTCTACCAATGTTCGCGTGGGTTTCCTCCGGGTGCTCTGGTTTCTCCCACAATCCACAGACATGCGCTACAGGTGAATTGGGTAAGCTAAATTGTCTGTAGTGTATGTGTGTGAATGAGTATGTATGGATGTTTTCCAGTGATGGGCTGCAGCTGGAAGGGCATCTGCTGCGTAAAACATGCTGGATAAGTTGGCGGTTCATTCCGCTGTGGCGACCACAGATTATTAAACGGACTAAGCCGAAAAGAGCATGAATGAGTGTGTATGGATGTTTCCCAGTGATGGGTTGCAGCTGGAAGGACATATTCCGGAATAGTTGGCGGGTCATTCCGCTGTGGCAACCTCTGAAATAGACTAAACCGAAGGAAAATTAATGAATATGCTAATCCAGCAGGTGGTGCCTGAAAAACAGCTGGAATAATGGTGTTGCCTTGGTTACTACAGTAAACAAAGCAGCGTGATGTCAAATCTAGCAGGATTTTATCGATTAAAGTACATAAAGTACACAGCACCCCGCAAAATATATTCAGGCAAACTTTAGCATACATTGTATAATCAAAAATTACACAAAATATATTACCTTTGTAACATAGTATTTAAGACTTTTTAATACTTTTTAAGAGCCTTAAATTTCTCTAAATTGATTGATCAACTTCTAATACTTTTTAAGACCCCTCGGACACCCATGTATTTTGATGATGATACATCTTTGTTTGTTGACATTGGCTGTACCTGTGGTATGCTGATGAGGGTGACGGGCTGTCCGTGTATTGAGGTCTGCTGCAGGGTTCGCACTGGTGACAGGGGCTTCACGAAGATCATGCCCTGGTGAGGAAGCCCTGGGTGTGGGGACTGAAGCGAGCTGCTCTGTTCAGGAGTGTGTGGGTTTGGTGTGCCACTGCCGGAGATGAGGCCCAGATTCTGCAGGGTGAAGTTGAGAATAGCAGGACTGGGGCTGTGGATGCGATGGCCGTGAGAAGGGAAGGGGGAGATGGGAGGTATCCGGTGAAGCGGGAGTCGGGTTGGGGTGACTTCTTGAGGAAGAGCAGGTCTGGAACCTGGAGAGAAGAGATACAAAGAATTGTAAATCTTGATTTAAGTTCACATTGTTGTTGCAGATGAAATTTAACATGTCTATGGTTGCGACATTATCTTCTTGCATTTTTACGGTGGTTGGCATCCATCGTTTTGGTGCATTACCGCCACCTTCAGCTCCGGAGTGTAAATCAGAGAATCGCTTTACAGACTAAAGTAATTGCCGCTACTCGAGTATATACTACATTTGAATTTACAACTTGACCGTTAGAAAAGTATGTTCTACATAGTATGGAAGCATGCGATTTTGGACACAGCCATGCAGTACGTTACATTGCACATTTCAATGTGCGTGACATACTGTTTACATGACATCACTGAGTCACAGGCCACAGCGAGGACTATTTGGACATTTTTAACAAGGGCCACTTTGATTACTAGCATACCTGCTGTTGGCGTATGATAGATGTTATATGTTGGTGTGGAGGCTCTGGAGCTTTCAATGGAGCAATGCGGTTCTCTGAAGTTCACAATGGACTGCTGGGGGATGGGAATCAAATAACCTGCAGGGATCAAAGTCTAATGGGAACAAGAGAAATTAGTCAAAAGTCTATTTCATGATTTGTGCAAGACGCATACATATGTGTGGTGTTTATCCTACCTCTGTGTGTATGGGTCCAGATGGCAGCACCATGTCCTGAAAGGGAGCGCTGAGCTTCTGGGGCTGTGAATGTGGTTGTCTTACAGGGGTCAGTCCTGCCTCATTGTCTGAGGTCTGGCTCTTCTCCTCTTTCTCCAGAAAGGTATCCAGGCTGTGCTCCAGAGGTGCTGTGCTGGTTTGTACCGTTGGCTGGCTTTCAGAGGGTTTGGAGAACTCCAGATGAAGGGCTCTTGCAGAAGGGCGGTTGGAGGTCAAAGCTCCTCTCCGGGCCTTCAGACGTGCTTGTAGAATCTCACACAGCTTTGGAGAAATGCTCTGAAATTAAACACACCAGAAGGCTGGAACATTTACTGGATGTAATATCAATACATAAAAAGGTGATGAACGATTAACCTGAGATATATATACATATACACACATATACATATAT
>CAIGQW010053631.1:22553454-22566166 GCA_903798125.1 Danio choprae | reverse complement strand
CCCTCTCTCTCTCTCTCTCTCTCTCTCTCTCTCTCTCTCTCTCTCTCTCTCTCTCTCTCTCTCTGTGTTTGTGTTTTCATCTTCCGGCAGAACCCAATTCCGCTCCAGTTCAGATGGCGATAAGGAAATGATCGTGTCTGCAACCTGAGTACAGGATGGAGTGTAAATGATTTGATTCTGTTCCGATAAGGCCAGACTAACTTTCTCTCTGCCTCTCCTAAAACAGTGTTTTAAGGGATCACTCCTCATGAGAAAAAATAATCTCATGCTGCTTTCTAGATGCCTTGTTTTGACCAAAGTATAAGGCGGTGTCATGTTTCACAGAGAATGCACTGCAACACATTGAGTGTTGAAATGCTGAATTATTAATACGTTTCATTCAGTAACATAAGGTAGCAATAGACTATGACCGCTTTACTTAATATTTCTGCTTGCTGTTTATATACACTGATGTTCAAAATTGTGAAAATATGGATGAATGATAATTACAATTAATGAAAATATAATTAAACTTTATTTTATTTCAGGTGCCTTTGGGTGTATTAAAACAGAACCACCTCTTTATATACAGTATAATAAGTAAAAACATAGACTTTTAATATTAACTGATTAAAAAAATGCTAATTTATTCAATAAAATGTGAGATGTTGTTGCAATTTTAAATAAATGTTTTCTGCTATTTTAGAAATGCAATGCAAAATGTACTTCAGAAATGATTCTGCTGATTTGAAGCTCAAGAAACATCATAATCAATATTTAAAAATATATTTATGAAAAGCAAACCTGATTTTCCAGGTTATTATTAATGAATATCAAACAAAAGCATTTGATGCTCTTAACATTATAAACATTTTACTGTTACTCTTGAATAATTGTTGTAAAAAATATTTCTGACTCCAAAAATTAAGAAAAAACTACAGTAGTGTGTTTTTTCCAAAAAGCACATTTAAATTAGTGCTTCATAAGTTATTTTTCAATTATGATGCACATAACACAACATAACCACATACCATAACATAACATGAGATAAGTGAAGCACACAAAGAAGCTCACATTCCTCTAATTATACTTGAGTAACTACATCTTTTAATTATGATGTTTGATGAATATTACTGTATAGTTTTATTTTACATATCTACTATTTTTAAAATATTATTATATTATTATAGTTTACTATTATTAAAAAATATAAATATGTATATTATATATGTATAATAGGTAAGGTATAAAAGGTAAAAATGACACCTGAGGCTGTGTTACATAGCATATAGAAAGCTGTCACAATCTCTAGTCCTGAAGTAAGTGTGTGTGTGTGTGTGTGTGTGTGTGTGTGTGTGTGTGTGTGTGTGTGTGTGTGTGTGTGTGTGTGTGTGTGTGTGTGTGTGTGTGTGTGTGTGTGTGTGTGTGTGTGTGTGTGTGTGTGTGTGTGTGTGTGTGTGTGTGTGTGTGTGTGTGTGTGTGTGTGTGTGTGTGTGTGGTTATCAGAGCTCGGAGGTCACCTTCAGGATCCGCACAGCAATTGGCCAATCTGAGACTGTGATCTGTGAAAGCGATATCTCCCCTCGTCGTCTCCTCCACACACACTCGTTCACTCCAATACAGATACATTATCTCTTTAAAGTAACCTCCTGTAGTGTGGGAATGCTCCTCTGTGTGTGATTTATTACACAGTGCGGTTCGGTGAGGCAGACAGAGATCTTGCTCCACATATTCCTGCATGAGACTTTCAAGCTTGTCTGACTGCAGTAAAGGCACACAAACCTCAGAGGTTACTTCAGGACGGCACCGATACCACGGTATACACTGTTACAACAATGCTCTGTTGATAAGTAATGTGTGGGAAAGTGAAAATATGGAGTTTTTTCTCTACACTATACTAGAAAATTAGGATTTTACTGCTGTTTACTAGAAAGAGGGCGGGGCAACCTGTCAATCAAAGAACATCCATCAGTAGCAAACCACAACCATTTAGTCAGTTCCATATGGTTAAATTAAGTTCTTTTCTACGCTTTTACTTAATTGAGAATATATTATAGTATCTACATCCCAATTTTCCTGCTTATACTATCCTAAAAATACATACTTTTGAGTATGTAACAGAAGAGTTTGGGTCTTCTGGGGCAAATTTGGGTCATAAAGGGCTACTTGATCATTATTAATTGACCGTTTGTTGTTTAGTTACAGTACATGGCCTGTCAATCATCCTGTTATATCATACACATTTCTTTTATAATTCATTTCCTATCATATTGGAGATAAACTAGCACATTAATTTGCTATTCAGAGGTTTTTCATGCAGAGAAATCTCCTCGTGTTTGAATAATGATGCATTCAAGAGTTGACCAATGAATGACCAAACATGTTCATTCATTCATTTTCTTTTCGGCTTAGTCCCTTTATTAATCTGGGGTCGCCACAGCGGAATGAACCGCCAACTTATCTAGCATATGTTTTACTCAGCGGATGCCCTTCCAGCTGCAACCCATCACTGGGAAACATCCACACACTCTCACACACTACGAACAATTTAGCTTACCCAATTCACGTATACCACATGTCTTTGGACTTGTGGGGGAAACCGGAGCACCCGGAGGAAACCCACGCCAACACGGGGAGAACATGCAAACTCCTCACAGAAACGCCAACTGACCCAGTCGAGGCTCAAACCAGTGACCTTCTTGCTGTGAGGCGATTGTGCTACCCACTGCACCACCGTGCAGCCCTGACCAAACTTGTCTTTATGAAAAATCACAATGTTGTTGTAGATGAAATATAATGCTGGTAACATGAATTTAATATATTTAAGATATTCTGAATCATTCAAACCCTTTTATCTAAGCCTCAGTTTCATGCATCTGCCATGTTTGTAGTTTTTAAACCCTTTTTAATTATGCTTTCTAAAGTTAATGACCAAACAGGTCTTCATGAAAGTTCACAATGTTGTTGTAGATGAAATATAATGCCGATTACATGAAATTAATATTTTTTAAGATATTAATTGTGAATCAATCAAATGCCTTTATCTAAGCCTACTTGCATCAGTTTTCATGTATTTGCCATGTTTGTAGTTTTTAAACTTTTTACTTGTTTGTAGTTCTATTATATCATAGCTCTAATATTAAGTATATTATATTACATATTATGTCAGTTGGCGTTTCTGTGTGGAGTTTGCATGTTCTACCCATGTTCCTGGGTTGCAGCTTGGTGGGCATGCGCTGCGTAACACATATACTGGATAAGTTAGTGGTTCATTCCGTGTTGGCGAACCCTAATTAATAAAGGGACTAAGCCTATATCATAGTTCTAATATTTCATTTAAGTGTGTACAGATCTGCGTTTCCAATTTTCACTGGAAATAATGGACCAAGCACATATTTGAATACACAATTAAACATTGTATGATTTGGAACACACTAAGGGGCCATTCAAATACATGTCTAAAACCGCTTTAAAAAAGCGAGGCACACCACTTCCTTCGCCAGTTTATATGTGCTTCTGAGGCATCTGTTGTTGCTAAGCAACCGTCAGATTCACACTCTTAAGGAACCACCACTGACAAATCCTTGCTGTAGCTCTGATACAGGCTTTTTTCTGAGGAAAATGAAAAAGCATTGCAGTTTTTGGGTGCTCTGCATTTGTCTGGTTGGTTGGTTCTTGTCACATGATGTGTGGTGCTCTTGTGGCATTCTGAAAAGTTGTTTTCAACTCATTGCACTGTAAAAACACATAAAAAAGTGAACTCGCCCTCGTATCACTTTTGTCATGACTACGTAGCTCCTTATTTGTGCACATATGCTACGTATATATCTCCATTTGAAATAACAAACTTGAGTGCGCAAGGAATGAAATATATTAACGGCTCCTAAACGGCGTGCAAAATGCTCGCTATCAATAGAGAATAGTTTTTTTTATGATTCATACTTTTTATTTTCTTCAATGATTCAATAGTATCATCAGTTTACAATTTTAAGTAATTTAACATTCGTCCTTCCTAGCCCACCCCAATAGTGAGTAAGATACAGTTATATGTAGCTTACTATATAAAAAACATTTTAAAAAGGCGCAGCTCACTCACCACAAAAACATGTTCTGTCTGATTGGGGCTTAAGGTTTTTTAACTATTTATGATGGATAGTATAAAGTTTGTGATGCAACATCAAATTTACTTCACAATACAACTGTTTCATGTTTTAATATAATTGTGGATTAGGATTTTAGACCAATGAGATTTCGCTGTGGGCTTGTTTAATTTTTGTTTTAAAGTCTCTTACCTCAGGTTAGTTCAAAGTGTGTGCAAAATGAATGTAATCTAAACTGAAGTATTATCTCTTTGATTCAAACTGTAAGTCATTCACAGTCAGACCACACCAGTAGATGAAAAGGGGCTATAATATAGTTTAGATTATACCGTTTTTATTAGGTTTCATATCTTGTCAGATTGCTCAAATCATTGGACTGCTTGTGCTGATGTTACTGATATTCTTCTCTTTATTCATAACATTTTTATATTATTTATGGGTCTGCTAGTAAGTCTGAGTCATTGTTTTACAGTATTATGTCTAACACTGTCCTCTTCAAACAGTTCTCTTATTGATGAATCTCATTTTATTTAAAACAGAATAATATAATATAATATAATATAATATAATATGATATAATATAGGCTGCACGGTGGCGCAGTAAGTAGCACGATTGCCTTACAGCAAGAAGGTCACTGGTTCGAGCCCTGGCTGGGTCAGTTGGCATTTCAGTTGGAGTTTGCGTGTTCTTCCCGTGTTTGCGTGGGTTTCCTCCGGGTGCTCCGGTTTCCCCCACAGTCCAAAGACATGCGGTACAGGTGAATTGGGTAAGCTAAATTGTCCGTAGTGTATGTGTGTGAATGAGTGTGTGTGGATGTTTCCCAGAGATGGGTTGCAGCTGGAAGGGCATCCGCTGCGTAAAACATATGCTGGATAAGTTGGCGGTTCATTCCACTGTGGCGACCCCAGATTAATAAAGGGACTAAGCTGAAAAGAAAATGAATGAATAATATAATATAATGTAATGTAATGTACTGTAATATAATATAATGCATAATCTTTACTAATACATGACATTATTAATAGTCTAATAGAACAATTATTTTAGAAAGTATATTTAAAATATTATTATGCATAATAAAAAGCATTTAATGTAAAATTAAGGTTAACACAGGTACAGGTAATTTACAAAATGTGACTATTTTAATGTGCTAAGCATAATATTTAAATTTGATAAGTATGCATTAATCAGACGTGGCCTATATTTTTATTTCTGTATTTATTATATCATCATATCTTTTGACCACTTCTTTTACTTGATTAAAAATGATTTAGCCATTAATAAAAGTGGGTTTTATTTAAGTTTTTTAGTTTTTATTGAAACTTTAAAAAGTCATTATAATTATAAATAAAAATGTAAAATAATACTAATTATAGTTAGATTTAAATAGTAATTCTTTTTCTTCCCCATTTTTTTTATGCTTAAAAAAAACTGTAAATGCTGTAAACAAACTTTTTTTTCACCATGTTTATTTAATTTCCACTTTTATCTAAGACCCTGTTTCTCTCAGGTATTAACAAGCATGTTTTGAGCATTGATCTGATAACTAGTAGTCACTATAGAATGACCAAACCCATGTCTGCATGGCTTACGAGTACACAAAAACAAAGCAAGCGAACAATAAGGATGTGGCTGAATTCTGGCTGTGAACTAAGGTTTAATTGCCACCTCTAAGCACAGTTACAAATTTCACAAGTGTTTGAAAGCTTTGTGAGAGTTGTTGACTACAGCGTTTCTTGCAGGACGCAGAATGAATGGGATTTCCTCCTACTGTTTTATCCTCTGTGCTAAAGATGTAAGGAAACACCAGCGCTGTGAATGTGTGTGGGAGTGATTGTGAAATGAAGATGGCACCTCATGGGGTCTTCATGCCCCTGCAGGCTCCTGGCACAAGTACAGCATCACCATCTCCTGATGCTTCGGTACCTCCAGAGACGGTCTGTCTGAAAACCTCATCGTATATTCTGTGATTTACCCTTTCCCCAAGAGCCTTTGAGTCTCTCTGATAATATGCTAAAATGTGTGGAAATTAGGGCTGCACAATATATCGTTTCGGCATCGATATCGTATAGTCACATAGCAGGATCTGCAATGTTGAGTTTATATGTTGGTATTATAGTATATAATATCTCATAGACCAGTGGTCGCCAAGCCATCGATCGTGATTGACTGGTTGATCTTTATCACTTTTGCATCTCGAGTGATATATCTTTTGTTTTTTTTCTTGATCCAGCTGCTGTTTTTATTTTCATTATGGTTAACTGCAGCAAATCCGATATAGAGCTCTTCATATGACATCCTACACCCCGCAAGGCACGAGCCTCAATGTAATAAAAGGCCGTTCACATATTGCGTCTTTTGCGCCTTATTTTCAAATGGGAATATGTGGCTTGTGCGTGCAAATAGAGAGCAACATGCATGCGGTTTCACTGTTTGCAGTTACATCACAGTGAGGTAAAAACATCGAAACATTTTTTATTAAACTATGAAAACACAAGGCACATAAGTAGCTCGCAAAACTCTCACTGCTAATAGAAAACGGCTTTAAAAAGGCCTCTCACCTTAAATAGCGTGTTCAGTGTGATCGGGCTCTATGCTCCCACAATAATATCCAGTAAGCAGCAGTTTGCCTTCTTATAAGATCAAGAATTGATGCAGCACAATATGGTACAATTGATGCTGCAAAATATGATACAAAACCCACAAATACTGACTTAAGATAATTGCACACTGAATCCAAAAGTTTTGTCCATAATTTTCGCACATTAATAAATAAATTCGACCTCACGTTGTGTCAATCGTATTGACACACTGCCTCAAAAAATTTCATCCATCATAAAAACTTTTTTTTTTTTCACTTTTCGCATCCGAAAAATCGCTTTGAGAGGTGTTTTGTCAGTTCAGAGCCACCGTACAAGTGAAAAGCTAAATACAAAATTCCATCAGTTGAGCTGCAGATAACTTTATGACAAACACTGCATAAAATAAAGCCAAAATGTGGCGGACAGTTGAGAACCCCTATGCTGGATTCAGTGACTTGCACAACACCTCTCCCCTGCTGCTGTTTGGTGTGTGCGTCCATACATTTGACATACTGCTCATAGACGTTATAATAGAAAACATAGTCTGCTTTCGGTCCGTTTGTTCGACACTTCGACACATTCGCTACCCACTGCGCCACCGTGCCGCCCACTTATAGTATTTTTCTATTTCTTTAATTTGTTTATTATATGCATGATTCATTGCCCTACAAAATCATCCCAATCAATCTAAATGAATAAATTTGTTCCAAACAGAGCCATTAAAGCAAGTAAATTCTGACTGTTTTTCATTTTTGGGTCTCTAACCCACATTTCCTTCAGCCCTAACACACAATATATGAACTGTTCTCCTTCTTGCATTGTTTTTCTTCCTAGTTTTTTTTATGAAGAAGGAATATTGGGGACATTTTTTCATGCTCATTTATCATAATGCTCTGCAGCCCGTTTATAGTCGACCCCCTGTCCACGAATATTTTAATGAACAGCCAGTCCTGCAGCCAATAGGACAGCTTGTTTACCGGGTCACTCTCATCGTCGGCCAATCAGGAGTCATGTGCTGTGGCGTATAAGCAGCAGGATTGATGACGGCAGTGAACCAGTGTGAAAGCTCAGCACGCTTTGTCGTTTATAACTTCATATTGGAGATCATCTCGTTCTCAGAGCTGCCCGAGAATCTAATATGTTTAACTGTGTTTCATATGATGAAAGTCTTTGATGTAGCGCTGTGATTACAGTAAAACAGGATTTCCCTCGCTCAACATTTTTCAGCATATATAAGCTCGCTTTAAAATTACAGCTGCTGTTGTATTTTGCTTTAATACATTTGCAGCTGAGGATTGTACAATATGAAAGCATTTCTTTGTCTGTTTGTTTGTTTATCTGTCTGTTTTTTCACTTTAATCTTTAGCATTCTATTTATCATTTGATCTTATTATTAGTTCGCCGTTTAATCACACTTTTGTGCCTATTTGTCATTTGATCGCTCGTTTTCTTTAGATTTTTGTCATTTATTTAACCTTTTGTTGATTTTTTTTAAGCATTTTTAATATTTGCCTTAGCTTAACGGTTTAAAACGTCTAGCGTTATCAGTTTCTATTCAGGGGTGCAGCAATTAAATGATTACACTTTAATTCGTCACGGTTGATAAAGCGTAAAAAGGCATCGCAACATTACATTTCTGTTGTACGTAATAAAACTATTGCAATTTGCACAAAATAAAAACAAAATTTTAAGTTATTTAAGTAATTAACTAACTTTTGTATAACCATTATATATATGACGATATGGACAATTACGATATTTCTATAGTTTTGATATTTTGCACTGTAGGGCTGAACAATATATCGGAAAATGATCGTTATTGCAATAAAAGTATATACTATATATATATATATATATATATATATATATATATATATATATATATAGATATATGTATATATTTATATATATATATATATATATATATAGCAGATGTGTGTGATAAATTACATTCAGTTAAGTCGCTTCACTCCTATTGACGAATTCTCTTGTGTTGCATCATGGGATATCGTACTGTATCGTCTATCGGATGTGCACTTGGGAATCTTGACGGAAGTAGTAGGTCATCCGGGTACTTCTCTCATACTGTATTTCAAATACTATGAATTCGGACATACTGCACGGCTCGCGTACTGTTTTTAGCATACTAAATAGTATGGAAGTATGCGATTTCGGACACAGCCGAAATGTTTTCTACACCTTTACACAGTTTTTTTAGTCTGAATTATGACTGATTTATTTTAATATCATTAAATAAATAAACAATTATTAAACAACATAGCTAATAAAAATAGCGTTACTCTGTAAAAAAAAATGATCATAAGAAATATCATTATCACAATACTCAAAAACATTGCATATTTTTTTAGTATTGTGCAGCCCTATTGCACAGCCCGGCCATGATGAGCTTCTCTTTTCAGTGAAACTGAATCAATGAAATTCTAGTCCCTGTATTTGGCTCAGGTCTTCACTGCAGTACAAGTTAATGGGATTTTTGGCTCGTTTTATACTGTCCTCAGCGACTACCATAAAACGGGAAATGTTTACTGAATGTTAATACAGATCTGTTAGATGCCGCACTGTGAAAATATAACATTCAGGTCATAAGCGTAAAAACAAGCCACTAGAGTCCTTTAGAATAATAACAAACCATCATCTCCTGTTATTCCTTTACAATTCATCTTCACTTACTTTCCTGGTTCCCGAAATGAGCTTCGTATGGGTGGCCACAACCTAGTTTTTCCTGGAGGTTGATGGAGTGTACAAATTATGGAAGCAGAAAAATCCGCTATTTGCCTACCCCACAGACTCCAGCATACCCTTGCAAGTTACAACAGAGTGTTTGATGGAGGTCATATTGCTCAGTCTTGCTCACAGGCATCGGCTTCCCTGTGTGCATATTCTTTATACAGGATCAAATGCTGCAATGTGTTTCTCAGTTTCAGCGGATGATGAATGGCATGCTTGTATTGTTCATCCGTGTGGATTTGAGGTCAATCGCTATATTGAATCCATAGTGAATAATAATTGAAAGCAGGTCTGTTGGAGGAAGTGGTAGTATTTTTGATTTTTGCTCTTTCTTGGTGTATCTTGAACGGTTGTGTAGCGTTTCTCAAGTGATATGTTGTCACTCTTTGATGATGCATGGTGCAGGGAGGGACGTTTATCATGACAGGGGTTGATTAGTGCACAGTCTCTGGACACATAACGCCATCCTTCAGACCTGCGTTGACAGAGCCATCATCAGTCCTAGTGTGTGTGTGTGTGTGTGTGGAAACACTTGGGGTTTCACCCCATCTTTCTTCGAAGTAAAAATGTCACAATGAGATAAATGATAGAGTTGTCGATATAATGTATACATGCCAACAAAATAACGCAATGACTTGCGGCTTGATGGAGCCTATAGAATACATTTATACATTTACAGTTGAAGTCAAAATTATTAACCCTCCTGTGAATTTTTGTTTTTCTTTTTCAAATATTTCCCAAATGATATTTAGCAGAACAAGGACATTTTCACAGTATTTCCTGTAATATTTTTCTTCTTCTGGAGAAAGTTTTTTGTTTTATATCAGCTATATTATAAGCAGTTTTAATTTTTTTTAAAACCATTTAAAGGTCAATATTATTAGCCCCTTTAAGCAATATTTTTTTTCTCGGTTGTCTACAGAACAAACCACTGTTGTACAATGACTTGCCTAATTACCCTAACTTGCCTAGTTAACCTAATTAACCTAGTTAAGCCTTTAAATTGCATTTTAAGCTAAATACAAGTATGTTGAAAAATATCTAGTAAAATATTAACAAATCTGACTTCAACTGTATATTATATAAAATTCAAGATTTTTGGTACTGTAGATATGAGTTCATATTTGTATCATGAAATCGTCACAGTCACCAGCTAGATTGCCCACCAGATACACTAGAAGGCACTCTACACATCACATCTACAACTGAACTAGACTACATATCCCATAATCGTCTGCATCTCACACCTGATGTTCATGAACTTTAATTACACTACACGTGCAGCTTATTATTGCTCAAAATATATAGCCCTGTGCTTCAGTCTCTGTTTGTTAGTCACAAGGTGCGTCCCAAATCACATACTTATCCACTATTCTACGCCATTTTGTAGTATAAATAGTGTAAGTAGTGCATTCACACTGAAAACTCTAAAAAGAATAAGTGCACTTTAATTACCCGGATGATGCACTCATTCAACCGGTAAAATTAAGTGTATAATGATGGACACTTCATGCACTTAACGACTGCAATGAACTGATCCTGACTGCAGAGGACTGCATTGTTTTATCGCTCAACGGGTTACATAGGCTGAAGCATGGAAGCGTCCCCACTGTGTTTACATGGTCCCATGAACTGAAGCCTATGAGGACACTTAAGTGTATTTCTCATAAAGAGATTGTGATTTTGTTTGATGCCTAATATGCTTTTAATTGTTTAAATTAAACTTAACTGAATAATATTAAAGTGATGTTTACACCACATCTGCACTTTGAAATTGTTGCAACAGGGGCAACAGGTTTGTAATCCACAGCATGTTGTTGTAATGTTTACAGTGCTGATCCTATACTTCTGGGATTCTTCCCACCGCAGCTTCGCTTTCATTTTTTAAAATGGCGGCCACGTGAAATAAGCGTATTGAATGTTTGTTTGTGGTCGCAGTCTATTCTCTGGTCGATGTCTTTGGACCGCATTGTTTGTTTTTTGTTCTGTTTTGTTTTAGTTTCATTGAAATAAATTAACCGCCTCTCGCCTTTTCTTGGACCATCAGATATAGTTAAACAATATCTCACATGTTCAAATAAGATATTTATTTATACAACAGAAAATGGTATGTGCTGTTGAATATTAATACATATTTATTGACTGCTTTTGAGATTCGATATTAAATCGACACCTTTAAAAATATACACAGTTTTTTTTTTGCTCAGCCCTAGTAAATTGTTAATCATTTGTTTATGATTAACAATTGTTTATATGTTTATATGTAACAATATGTTTATGATTTTAATTGTTGATTGTTAATCACTATTTTATTTTACCTCAGTTATATAAGTGTTTTATTTTACATGTTTACTAAATCTGTTTGTTTGGATGTAAAGAAACAATTAGAGAAATCAGTGGCAAATTATATAGAAATATACTTTTATAATTTTTTTATATTTTTCTTTTTTCTTTTTTTTTTTAGGTCTGTTTGTGAGACATTTATGTGTTTGGGTTAAAATGTCATAAATACTTGTAAGGTTTTAGTACCGCATATTAGGGTTTTATTTCTCCATCTTGGTAAGCTGTTGGCATCAAAAATGTACACACTTTAATAACACATTTTAGTGGGAATTATTGTAAGATGTGTGTTGCTTCATTGACTTGAACATGTCTTCATCAAATATGCATGCATGCATATTATGGTCTCATTATGTGTCTCTTGAACAATGCGTTCATGCGATAATGTGCAAATGAATACATAAACTAGATTTGTACTTATTCTGAAGATAACGTAAGTGCTGTTTTTCTATTTGAAACTCACTATTGCAATGATATAGTTATACTTGTTTTCCTACAGGACAACTTTTGCATCAGCTTTTGAAATCTCCACTATGGTAAATAATATGTGTTCAAGTTCTCAGAAAAGGTTAGTTGTGTGATTTGAGGTATCATTAGTGATTGTTGCATAACCGGCAATGGAGGAGTTAAAAGCCAAATACTGCAATAATTGCGGGTCGAGGTTTGTTCAAATCCCAAGCCCTTAGTACAAACAATATATTCAATGAAGCATTTCTCAGCAAACACCCCTAATGAAAACACAGTTAAATGATTAAATAGAGTAGAGTCCCAGATAAGGTTTAACAGAAACCGTACGTGTTACTAGTAATTGATTTTCACTCGCTGCCTCGTATCTCATTATCGCAACTCCAGGAATCACTTACAAAAACCTGCAGAAGTTAATTAAATGTTCTTTACTGTCTAGCCTCACTTACTGTAGGCTCTCTGTGTGTGTGTGTTTGTGTTTGTGTTTGTGTTTGTGT
>CAIGQW010053631.1:22511110-22529938 GCA_903798125.1 Danio choprae | reverse complement strand
TATTATTATTATTATTATTTCTTACTTATTATTTTATTTGTATTATTTGAGTAATTTTAACACTTTAACTTAACCTATATGTTGTTAAATTTAGTAGCCAAGGCAACATTTTGGGTTTTTCTTAGGTTTTTCATTTAGTATTTATTATATTTGTGTTGTTTTATTTTTAACATTTCCTATTGTCCTATACATGTCCCCTATTTTAAAATTTTGATTTTCTTTTGCTGTTAATAAAGCTTTAATTACTTAAATTAAATAATTAATTTAATTAACATTAATCTTTAGAAACACTAATTATTTAATAATTTTTACTTAAAGCATTTTTAAAAATCTCATAAAGAATTAATTTCTTTTACACCATACACAGGAAAAAAACAAAATCCGTAAAATTTACAGCAAAACAAACAGCAGCTGTATATGCCAGGATTTTACCATTACTGTAGAAACCGTGAAAGACTTTTCAATTGTTTTACAGTAAATTACTATTTCATAATTTTTTTTGTATTCACACAAGCGGAGAACATACTAATATATAGAAGATGTCATGCAGGGAATTCTGGGAAAGTAAATTTACAGTTATTAACCGTATACATTAAGGAAACTTACTGTTAACCAGGTTACAGATTTTTACTGTAGCATTTTTACAGTTTTTAACCGTTGGAATGATGGCCATTTTTTACAGTGCACAATATCTTTTATTGATCAAGCTATAGCTTGAGAATATCAGCATGTACGTAATGCTTTTGCATTTGTAGACTTAAGCAGAAGTCTCTTTAGTCTCATTTCCAGCTAAGAGAAGCAATATTTCTTACATTTTGACTGGTCTCATGAGGGTGACTCAGTGTTCTGTGTTGCTATAATCAGTGTTATTGTTGCCTGTTTTCTCAAATGAATTCCAGCAAAACAGACTCTAAGCCTGGCCTGCTGCTCTGCTGTTCATATGCGTCACGCTTCTTGCAGACTAGTCGGAAAGACTGTGGTTTAAAAGACATTTGGTGTCAGACAAATGGTGGATTACAGGTGTAAGCTCTCCCAGGCCGGTGACCAAGAGCGGTATCTCAAGAAAGCCAAGACCAGCTGGCCTGAATGCAAACCGAGCCTCCACCTGCCAAGAGCCAGAGCCGGATTAACAGACAGTAGGCGCCTTTCCATTACCCTTCCAATTGCACAAATTGAAATTGCGTATTGAAAATAGACCTAATGAAAATGCATCCGTTTAGCAAAAGCTTGAGTTTTGTCAGGTTATTTAAAAAAAGTTAAACAGCCACTTGCTTTCATGTATTTTGTGAGAAGTTAAGCAATTGACATGTTGCAAATCCAGCAGCTCTAATCTCTCCATTGCAGCGCAGATGGCACTCACTGTCATAGATCAAATAATATGATCATTAAGTTGTTTAAATGACAAAACACGTTCTTGCACATATTTGAGATATTACACATATCAGATATTTCACAATATAATTAAGATGTTTGTCCATATTTGCAGAAAATATGGACACAAACAAATGCAAAAATGCGGGAAATGTATGGCTCTTATGTTATTCTCTATGACTGCAGCATTTTGATTGTAACACTTTCACTTCTAGAACACATTTTTATAATTGTGTATATCATGAAAGTGTGAGTGTTTGCATATAAAAATCTAAAAGAATCTAAAAATATATAATGCACACAATATAATTAAGATGTTTGTCAATATTTGCAGAAAATGCAAAAAACCCCCACAAACGAATAAATACAAAAATGCGGGAAATGAATGACTCATATTAGGGCTGCACAATATATCGTTTCAGCATCGATATTGTAATGTGTGCATCCGCAATAGTCCCATTGCAAGATATGCATGATATGTTGAGTTGACTTAAATTTTAAATATACAAAACCATAAAGCATGCACTGTTTATTTCACTTTTATCTTTGCTTTATTGCGTTCATCTGTGCTTGTAGTGTGTTTATTACATTTTATGCATGATTCACTCCCCTACAGAATCATCCCATTCAATCAAAATGAATACATTTGATTACACTTTTGGGACCAATTCTCACTAGTTGCTTATTAGCATGCATGTTATTGAGATATTGGCTGCTTATTAGTACTTATAATCTACATATTCTGCGTAATCATATTCTATATCCCTATGTCAATATCTAAACTACCTTAATATCTATTAATAAGGAGCAAATTAGGAATTTATTGAAGCAAAAGTCATAGGTAATGGTTTGCTAACAGCAAGAATTGAACCTTACAATAAAGTGTGACTATATAAATTCTTACCAAATAGTGCTATTCAATCATTTGGTGAGATTGTATAGATACAGTATATCGCAAAAAAATAAAATATCACATTGTCTAATTTTTCCAATATTCTGTAGCGCTATGTTATTCTCTATAGTTGCAGCATTTGGATTGTAACACTTTCACTTCTAGAACACATTTTTATAATTATGTACATCAAGAAGAATCTAAAAGAGTCTAAAATATGTATTCCACACAATATAATTAAGATGTTTGTTAATATTTGCAGAAAATGCAAAAAAGACACAAAAACAAATGCAAAAATGTGGGAAATGTATGGCTCTTATTCTCTATACACTTTCACTTCTAGAACACATTTTTATAATTGTGTACATCAAGAAAGTGAGTTTTTATTTATAAAAATCTAAGAGAATCTAAAAATATATATTGCACACTGGTTCCAACAATACAGTGGTTGTGATGTTGTTTGCAAATGTTCATTGGAACTATGGTATGGACTGTAGTTCTTTAATGATGCTTTCCTATTTATGTTTTGAGTTTAAGTGTAAGTTAATATACCCTGTGCACATGACAATATATCTTTGGAAATTGTGTTGATTTTTAATTTCTAGTGCAAATATAAAACATGCAAATTAACCCATTAGTCTGTAATTACAAAGTATACTTCATTACTCCGAGGGCCATTTATATAGTTAATTTTTATATAGTTGATATTTAGCCGCACCATATTGGTGTTTTATAACATCAAATTTTTTATGAAGTGAGTTGTTAGCCCAAAGCTCAATCCCAAATCTGGAGGACCAGGATATACACACATACACTACGGACGATTTAGCTTACCCAATTCACCTACAGCACATGTCTTTAGACTGTGGGGGAAACCGGAGCAAACCCACGCAAACACAGGGAGAACATGCAAACTTCACACAGAAATGCCAAATGACCCAGCTGGGACTCGAACCAGCGACCTTCTTGCTGTGAAGCGACATCGCTACCCACTGTGCCACTGTGTCACCCAATTACAAAGTAAAGTGCATTTTTTTTAAGTTTCTCTACAAGCAAAAAAATAAAATTCTTTTTTTTCTGATAATCATTGAATAGGCAGATAAACATATGTTGAGGTTTTCTGCTGGTGCAGCGCCAGTGGACTAAGGTGTTTATCTCCTGTGGTGTCTGTTTTGGTATGGGGAGAAAATTGTCCATCATTAGCATTTTGGCGTGACAGTTGGTCTTCATTTGACAATAATGCATTCATTTGGTGAGTCGCGGTGTCGTGATTTGGCCAGGTTGTGGTAATTTGGCAGTGGTGCTGTAATTTGGCCATGGTTAATAATTAGGATCTCACAAAGCTCATATTTTCACAGATGACAGAACAGCTGAGCTGGCGATAAGTGTTGAGACGTGAATGACAGATTAAAGAAGGAGTTTGTCTCTCTATTGTAACAACACTGAGCTGTTGGTGTATGATCTTTGTCTGTTTCACGTCAAGCAGAAATGTGTAAAAAGTAAACACATGTAAAAAGTAGAATTTAGATATACAGTTAAGACATATTGACATTTTATTGCCTTTTTATGCTGTACAATCTATCAAGAATGTAATACTGTATTATAGGGCCATTATAGGGCCTCACAGTGGCGCAGTGGGTAGCACGTTCGCCTCACAGCAAGAAGGTCGCTGGTTCGAGCCTCGGCTGGGTCATTTGGCGTTTCTGTGTGGAGTTTGCATGTTCTCCCAGTGTTGGCGTGGGTTTCCTCCGGGTGCTCCGGTTTCCCCCACAAGTCCAAAGACATGCGGTACAGGTGAATTGGGTAGACTAAATTGTTCATAGTGTATGTGTGTGAATGAGTGTGTATGGATGTTTCCCAGAGATGGGTTGCGGCTGGAAGGGCATCCGCTGCGTAAAACATATGCTGGATAAGTTGGCGGTTCATTCCGCTGTGGCGACCCCAGATTAATAAAGGGACTAAGCCGAAATGAAAATGAATGAATGAATGATCAATATAAATATTTTTATCATGTAATGTACTGCCTTCATCCTTCACTTTTATTGAATGCACATTCTGCAAAGAAATTAATATTTTGCTTTCCATGATATGACGAAAGATGACAGTCATGATGACAGTCATGACATGAGTGAAGTATTGGGTGATCTGTTATTTACTTTAATTAACAGTTAATTATCAATTAATTTCATGATGTATAATTGATGAGGAATCATTAATCACATAGTTTGACACTGAAGGCAATGTGGTTTCATCCGTATCATCCACGACTACAGTAGTGCTTACTTTTAACATAATAAACTGAATTATTGCATCCCATTTTGATTTGATTAATAGATTATTGATTGAAAATATTTTTAACATTGATATGTCTGTGCACAGGACTTATACTACTCATGTAGGTACTACATTTGAATTTGAATTTACTTCTCAACTAGAAAAGTATGTTCTAGATGAATTAATGGAATTCGGACATACTACGTCCGCCATGTTGTCATTATCACATGAACTGCTGTGTTAGTTGCAGTTGTCGCTCCACTCCCATTTATAAATTCTCTCACATCATCACATGACCTCATTGGATAGTAAACGTGTCCATTGGATGCTAAGTGCCCTTCAGAATCTCACCAAAAATAGTAGGTCACCTTGGTACTTCTCGCCTATGCTTTTTAAAAAAAGGATGAATTCAGACACAGCACTTGGCTTGCATACTGTTTGTCACATATGTATGTTATGGACACAGTGATGTAGTGGGATATGAATTAAGGCTTAAACCATGATGATTTTAGCTCAAACCTATCATCAGTTTTTTTTTATTTTTTATTTTTTAGATGTTTTCAGACATTTATATTCAGGCAGATTTCACTGTCGATGAGCACGTGCACAATCGCTCCCTAACCTTAGATGCCGCTTAATGAAAGACAGAAATACTCTGGTACACAAGGTAGACACTCACTTGTTATCACAAAACAAGTAGCTCCACATTCATCTTGCCGTCATGTGTTGTCTTTATCATTAGTAATGTGTGCTGTCCTAGACCGTTTTGTATTTGAGTGCCATTGAGTGTAACTTCAGCACCTCCAGGCATGTAAGAAAACATTTCTCATTGGTCGACCAGTTTTAATATGGCAATAAAAAAAAAAAATATTATTATTAATAATAATAATTAAAACATTTCATTAACGGTTTTGCGTCTGCTATTTTAAGCGTTGGTGTGTACTCACATTAATACCTTTTGCTTAGTTATGAACTGTTAAACACTGGTTGAAAAAATAGTGAAAATCGAACTGATACATACATATATAGTCTATAGCTCTGACAGACCCTCTTTCTCTTTTTCTGTACCTCTTTCTGTACATCTTTTGTCACCTTCCAAATAGTGAATTGCAGCTTCAGACAATATTATTTGTCTTTTGTGATTAGTAAAAAGCTCCCCTGGCTGATCTGCTCACTGCATGTTCAGACTCTTCATTTCATATGCCCTCTTCAGAAGTGACGCTAGCTGCTTTCTCTCTGAACTCACTCACCTCTCGGCTTCCCGTCGGAAGCATTATTAGTTGTCTTTTTCTCTCTCTCTTTCTTTCTTTTACCCTCGCTCTACTGCTGCTGAGACTCTTGTTGGCACAGTAACTCACCACCAACAGATGCTCGACACCTTTTCCCCCTCAGCCTCTATTCTTCAGTTCTTTCTTTCTGTGCAAAAAAAGTGACAAGAGCAAAAATAAAATTGGGTTAATGGAAGAGAGAGAGAGTGCAAATCGCATCGTGCTGAGCTGTAAAAGAGCAACTCCACCTCGTGAACTCGTGAGCCAAATTAGCATTCATTAGCAGCCTTCGCCGCTGCCGCATTCACTCTCAATTTAGCCATTGGCTGCATTTTGTAATGCAGTGATTATACTGAAGGAGCACTGAAGGACGTGTTGTTTCTCCATGGCTGGCAAGAATGGCCTTTGTTTTTTGTATCTGCCCACTGTTAAAGGGGTCACTGTGAGTCTTTTGCATCTTAGGTCTTTTATTTTTTCTTAATAAAAAGCATAATTGAGAAGTACTATCGTTTCTTCTGTCCTGTTTTGATTATCCTCTTCAGTATGAAAAGGTGTGGCAGATTTAAAGTCAAAAAAGTAAAAACTGATCTGAGCAATTCCATGCAAATGTCAACCTTGCCATGACAAAAATGGCAAAATAGCGAAACCCTTTCTAGGTGTTTTGTGTAGGCTTGTATTTTACAGTACTGTAAAAATACTCAAAAATGTCTCTGTCAATGTTTTCACACAATTATGTTTGATTTACCAAAGTCACACAAGTGGCAATTTCACATCTGTCACATCCATAATAGAGAGGTTGGGGTTTTTTCCTCATGCAAAAATGTAAAATAAAATAAAATCAATTATTTTTGTTCTATAGAGAGCCAACTCTTATCCTTTTGATTAGCATTATTTCTTTTGGGTTGTGCAGTTTAATTCTAGTAAATTCTACAAAGTATGTTGTACACTGTAAATTCGTTAACTTTTTTTGGTCACATGCATAACACATGTTTATTTCCCTCATTTAAAATATATATATTTTTTTACAGATTGATATTTTTCTGATCCCAAAACTCTGTGGTTAGTTGTTTTGGAAAAAATAAACAGATGTTTCAATATAATGTTAATAAATACTTTCTCTGTGAATTTATGTTTTGAGTTTTTACTGCAAATGTCACATCCATAATGCTGGAATTGCTCCTCTATTTTATCTTAAAAAGTACCAGGATTTCTTCTGTCCTGTTTTGGTTAAATCTGCCATGCCTTTTCATACGGTTCTGAAGAATGTTCTGAAGAGGATAAAGTCAAAAAAGTAAAAATGGATATTTATTTACCTTTAAAATGACATAGAATTGAAATGGCCCTAAAAGGATAAAAAATGAAGGACGGTGCTTGATTTCATTCTTTGAGAACCTATTAGATTGTTGAAGATGAGTGATGCTTAAAACATTAATGAAGATTGATGAATGGATTAAGGCAGAGCAGAATCAAGACACGTATTGACGTCAAAAGTACAGTATATGTATTGGGGGGTCAGCCCTCTAAATAGTGAGAAATAGTTTGCTCTGATCTGTATCTTAAATAATATTATTAATAATTAAAATAATAGATAATATAAATGGCCGCCTCACAGCAAGAAGGTCACTGGTTTGAGTCCCTGCTGGGCCAGGTGGCATTTCTGTGTGGAGTTTGCATGTTCTTCCCGTGTTGGCGTGGGTTTTCTCTGGGTGCTCTGGTTTCTCCCACAGTCCAAAGGTATGCGCTATAGGTAAATTGGATGAACTAAATTGCCCGTAGTGTATGAGTGTGCGTGACTAACCCAAAGGAAAATAAATAAATGATAATATAAATATACATTTGACCACCCCTATAACAGTTCATAGCATTGTGAATGCGTAATTATGCCAATCAGTCTACGCAAGAAAATATTCATTCAACAGTCTGAAACTGGCAGTTCAAGAGTGCCGATAGACATGGTAAATGTTCACATAACATTTAAATAGGTTTTTGTTTCTACATATAGCCAAAAAGTAAAGTAAAATTAGCTGCATAGTTTGTATAGTTTGACCTACAGTAACCTCTGAAATAGCTAATCAGAAGATACTGTAACTAAATATTCCACAAAACACTGAAAACCTAAATACGTTTTATTAATAAATTAGATGTAATTTATATAAATACATAAATTTGATTCACTGAAGCATGTATTACACTAACTAACATTACCAAAAAAGATGACCTCCTTGAACGCCAAGGTATAATTCGCACCCTGAATAAAATGTCATATTGTCGTTTTGGGAGATTAACTTTAATATGAGCAGTTTTTAGACTAAAAGTTTTGAATTCTAAAACTTTCTCAACTGTGTTGAATCTGAAACAGCATGTTTTTATGGTGTATGTCAAAAGATCAATGTAATTTTGGATTTCTAAGTTAGTGGCCCTTTTAACGGGACAAGGTCAGTTGGACAGAGCGCAGAGTTTTTACCCAAAGGAATTTAGAAGTGAACATCAACAGGTTCTGCTGACTGTTTCAGATGTTTGTGAATGTTACAGTCAGCATTAAATGTTGGCAGGATATGGGGCCTGCAGTTATAGTTTATATTCAAATCATGTCCTATCCCTCTGCTTGTCCTTCCCATCATGCCCTTCAGTCTAATGAAGGCGAGTGAAGAGTAGAGCAGTGATGGGTCATGGCCGGTGACTAGTCTAACAAGCAACCAGGCGATTTATGATGCTTTTTTAGATTTATTTTGGTTTGGTATTGTTTCACTTGCGAATAAACAACAACTGCTTTATTGCTTTGCTGATTTAAGGAAGTAAAACACAAAGCTTTTAATCTGAAATGTTAGTGTTTTTGTACATTATTTTAGTTTAATTGCAAATTATGTATATACTAAAACAGTATTATAACATATCTGTAAAATAAGTAAAGTAATATAATGTAAAATGTAATACGGATATACTGTTTGTATATATAAATAAAACTCTTAATAATTATTATAAATGATAATAATAATCAGAATCAGAATAATAATATGCATATAAAATATGAAAATAATAAAAAAACAATACAAAAAATAAATAAATAATATATTTTTTGCTTTTTATTCAGAGACTCTGCTTAAATACAGAGTCTTATTTCAGTCAAAATATTTTTTAAATATAGATGTAATGAAACATTTGGAACTGGAGAAAATCTCATTTTCCCTAAGAAAGAAAGAAGACAAAGAATATCAAACCTTTCATAAATATTTTCATAAATTATACAGGAAATTGTTCAATTGAAGAGGATTAGACTAATTTAGATAAAAACTGAAGGTCAGTATCCTGTTTTTATTTTTTAAATATATATATATACACGAGTGTGTATTTTTCAAATATGATTAATATTCATACCTTTGTTCTGTCAATGATGATTTGCTGGTTCAAAGACTTTCACTATACCATACCTTCACTGAAAAAAATTATTTCTGCAAAATTCATTCAATCATTCATTTTTTTTTCCGGCTTAGTCCCTTTATTAATCTGGGGTCGCCACAGCAGAATGAACCGCCAACTTATCCAGCATGTGTTTTTTGACACATCGAATACCCTTCCAGCTGCAACCCATCACTAGGAAACACCCACACACACTCATTCACACACATACACTATACGGACAATTTAGCTTACCCAATTCACCTATATCGGATGTCTTTGAACTTGTGGGGGAAACCGGAGCACCCAGAGGAAACCCACGCGAACACGGGGAGAACATGCAAACTCCACACAGAAATGCCAACTGACCCAGCCAAGGCTCAAACCAGTGACCTTCTTGCTGTGAGGCGATCGTGCTACCCACTGTGCCACCGTGACGCCCTTCTGCAAAATTGTTGCAAACAATTTATATGTGTTAAATTAAATTTAGTAATGTTCAAATAAATTGTTTACAACCACTTAACTTAAAAATAATGTAGTAAATCCAAGGAATCATTTAAAAAGAAAAAAATTTCTCAGACAGACATCTTTGCTTATCTTTGGGCAAAAGTGTTTGATTTTATTTGCAAAAACGTGTCAGATTTGGTGAGGTTGATTCGAAATCAGGGCTTTTATAAGACCAGTTTGTTGCTTAATTTTTTAAAGGTCTTTCTATCTTTTATTTATTGTCAGCTGTAAAAGTGACCTATCTCCACAGTATTTTACTTTGCAAGTAAAGCATGTTAAGTAGAAGGATGCCAGTGTGGGCATTATCCACTCATCCTGTTTACTGTAACGTCAGCATATAAAGCGTGCTAGAGAAGCGTATAAAGATGAGGCCACGAGGTTCTGCCGGATTGCTCTTGTCTCTTCTGGCCTGCTGTTTAATCAGTCAGCAGTAATTCCGTTAACGTGCATTACTTCAGGAGAATGAGAATGAGAGAAAAGAAAGGCAGAAAATGAGTGTGATGAATAGGGTTCATCATTCACATTGTTCATAATGGTCCCCCATGAATCAAACCAGGGACTTTTGTTTTCTTCAGTCATTGTGAGGAATTAAATGAAAGTGTTACAGCAGTCCTGAAGTGTTTCGTGACTGTCACTAATCACTGCATTTACACCTGATAGAACTGTGTTTTAGCCAGTAGCCAAAAATACATTTGCATGGGTCTTGAAGGGGTGGGCATGTCAGATACGAGACAGCATTTAATTGGTCAGAAGATTTGATGAGATACTGAAGTATGAGGTGACGTGAATAAAACCGTTGATCCATTTAGATGGACGTGACATGCTTTACATGTGTATATATACATTTTATATCTCCTAAACACAAATTTTGTCACTGATTTGGTGAGCACTGGCTTATAGATTTCTTAAAAATGAACAATACTGATACTAACATCTAAGAAACGTAGTTTTAATGTACTTTTAATGTACAGATCATGTTCCATGTAGACATTTTGTAAATTTCATACTGTACTGTAAATATATCAAAGCATTGCTAAACCCTTTATTTGTACAAAAGCACTTGCAGGGTGCCACACAATTCATTCATGTTCCCAACACAAATCAATTGACAAATCAAGTTAAGTTAATTGGTTTTGACAAATTCAAGTGGATTGACCATGAAACAATCAAGTTGTCCCCCCAAAAATTTCAAGAATCATGTTGTTTTAGCTCATTCTAAATAAGTAGTTTGAACAAGCAGCAAAAAAATTATCATTATAACATGTATAATTAATTTCAATTACAGAAAATTGACACTTATGACTTGTTGTCCAGGGTCTCATATTTTTTTACATATTATATAAATATAACAATGATAATAAAAAAATAACAAACATTAACGTTTATTATATCATATTTTACTACATTCAAAAAGGATGTTTGTTTAAACGACTTATTTAAAATTATGTGAATCAACAATTCTTGAGGGTTTTTTTTAGCACATCTTAGTTTTTACAAATTTAAGTGGATTAAACAAAAAACTATTTAGATAAGTTAATTCCTTCCCAACACAAAAACCTAATTTTCCCAAAACAAATCATCATTTTTTATAGTGTATGTTATTAATAACATGGTGTTTTTTCCAACAATAGTTCATATTACCTTTAGTTTAAATTAATTGTGCCAAAAAATCAAAACCTTTGTAAAGCATAAGCATGTTTTTAATTTACTCTGAAAAAAATATTGTTTTGTGTTTTTGTTATATCAGGAATGGTATTAAATACTTCTCAGTTTATTTAAACTATTTATTTAATTTATTTATTTACCATTATTATAAGGAATTCATTTATATGAATTAATTAATACATTTTTGTATTAATTTTTTTGCAAAAATCCAGCTAATTCGCTTCAAAAACTGTATTTCCTCTAGGAGTATTACTGTAGTATATCACAGTAAACATGATTTTTGAAAAAGAAGCTTGTTTGTCCAATAAACAGAAGTGACTTGAAATGATGTAATTGTCATAAATGTGGATGATCATTAACTTGGGTGTGATTACAGTAGAAATGCAGTCATAAGGAAGCAGCTGATAGTTTATTTTCAGACTTGCTCAAAGTTCAGCTGTCTTAAACGTGATTGGTTGAATCCTCAAATTCAAACTCAGAAGTGATAAATGTAGGGTAAATCAGCTATGAGCTCATCTGTGTGCTGTACGCTAATCCGTACGTCCGCTACACATCCTGGAGATTTTCTGCACAGGTGAGCCAATGTTTGCTTTACTGATTCATTTTATTAGCTCAGCGTTTTCTAAAAGCTTTTTTGTTGTTGTTGCTGGATTCTTCTTATTTAGTGCTTGTGTTAGTTTTTAAGGTATGACCTTTATTGTTATAATCATGTGTAATTTTGCTTCAAATGTTGTGTTTTGTGAACATTTTGTGTTGCGCATGTTTTTATTGCTGGTCAGTGTGAACAGATGTGAAAAATATATATTTATTCTTTCTTGTGTGATATTATTTACCCCATTACTGGTCAAATATGAGGCTGCACGGTGGCGCAGTGAGTAGCACGATCACCTCACAGCAAGAAGGTCGCTGGTTCAAGCCTCGGCTGGGTCAGTTGGCATTTCTGTGTGGAGTTTGCATGTTCTCAGGAACATGCAGTGCAGGAACACAATGACCAAACACAGAACTCCAGAACTTAACTTAAACCATTAAAAAGCAAGCGGGATAATACTTTTATTTTAAAATACATTTGTTTATTTGCCATAAATGCTCATGTTGTTCTGTGCATGTCCTTGAGTTTTGTTTGATACATTCAAACAGAGTGTTTTCTTTGAGCAGGTAAAATTAAAGGAACAGTTCATCTGATGCTTGTATTAAAGGACAAAATTGTATTATAAATAATATATAAATATAAATGTATTTATAAATTATACATTTAAATGTAAGAACTCTTGAAGTAAAATCTAAAATTGTGTATGGACCATGAATGTCATGAAATCAATATGAAAAATTTAAATTGAATTTTAAAATGAAGTGAATTTAAAATACTGTAGTTACTTTCTTAATTTGTCATGACAACTGACAACTTTATTATAAAACAAAATGGTTTTAAATAAACAGTAGCATACTTTGTGATTCTGCTTGGTCTTTCTTTGGTGCTGTTAAAACCACCACATCAAACCTGTAGCTCTTTTATGAAATTATAGTAAATCGCATTTAGATCGCAATTTTGATCAGATAAATCGCAATTAGATTTTTTTCTCAAAATCGTGCAGCCCTACTGCATATTCTGTTTTGAAAGACGTATATGAAGTAAAGTTATGTTTTTGCCAACAGAAAGTTATGTTTTGATAGCAGGAAGCTGCAGATACTGAAATGCATGCTGTCATTTTGACCGCTATGGTAATTCTAGGTAGAAATAATCATACTTTAGTGTTTTGTGTATTGTTATTTTAATAAAATAAGAATGTTAGAAGGAAATATACACATATTTAATAAACGTCAGGGAATTATAGATATGTGTGTTTTATTTCAACAAAGTTATTAAATTAAAAATAAAAAATGGTTCAAAATAAGAGTCCCACATACATAGTAAGTATAATACAAGCTTAGATCAACTTGTAAATAGGAGGGAAAAATATTGTTGTTATCTCACTAGGAAATGTTGTGGCCAATCAAAAGCAGCCTGGGGCGTGCATATTAATGATCTCTTGTGGATTGTCAGAGTCTGTGTTTTATTCCGATTTGCCTGTTTTTCACTTTGATTTTACACACACGGGTTTTACAAAACATGAGAACGAGGAAACATTGGTCTTTGAGTCTCACCGTATATTATTTAGTGAACACTTATTACTCAGCTATGCCTAGGTATATCCAGATTTTTATTCTTGCATTTTGATGTAGACACCAAAATAGGTCGTCTCGTCTTTGACCCATATAACAAAAACGAACTTGTATTTTACACTTGCCGTTTGTTTATTCAGCACACTCATTTCTAATAACGCTCATATTTAAATCTCAAAACCGCTTCTCATGTGTTTCATTTTTAGCTCCACTGAAGTTGCGTTCTCTCCGTCTCTCAGCATTAGTTCAGTGTGTGCTACAGCTGTGCGTCTTCATGCATCTTTACAGGGTCACAACAAAGTGTAACCAGCAACTTGCCTCCTGTGCTCCCGCCAGGCTGGTTCTCCATGCCCAGAGAGGCCCTTTCACTTTTAATTATGTGTCACAGACGCAGAACAGAGACCCTGGAGAGATGCAGAGGAACATAGATACAGTTGCAGACATTGAGAGTGAGAGGAAGGCAGACGCTCTGTAAATATATCATATATATCACATTTATATCATATATATCCTGTAGAGGCTCATAATGTATCATAGCATTGTTAGCATGTAGTCTGCAACATACAAACATACACTATCAGTCATGAGTGTTTTTGTTTGTTCTTTTCTTTTTAAAAATAGACCTATTTTGCTCGTCAAGGCTGCGTTTGCTGTAAAAGGGTGAAGTATTAATACAATTTTAAATAACTCTTTTCTTATTGAATATAGCTCAAAATTTAACTTATTCTTGATTTAATACTGAATCATTAATCCAGTCTACAGCGTCACGTTATACTTCAGAAGTATTTTTCTCATTACTTAATATACAAATATTCAGATTTTTATTTTTTTCTGTTCTGAATACTGGTAGAAATGTAAGGATCTGCTGCCATTTTTTTTTCTCTCAATGCCAATTAATGCTAGATATGTTGTTTGTAATGAATGCTATTGTCATTTCTGTTTTATTTAAAGCGATAGTTCACCCAAAAATGTCTTAAATTTCAAAAACTCAATTTTAGGCCTTAAAGGGGTCTTCAATTCATTGAAATATTGTGTTGTTGATCTTAAATCTTTTTTTTAAACTGGTGTTAATTTCCCTTTCCATGTGAATCAGTACGGAAACCCAATAAATCTTTTAGCAAACATTTTATTTTTAACTCTGTTTACCAATATGGTTCAATTACCTTCCTTACTTGTTTAAAAGTTTTTGTTTTAAAGAATAGTAATGTTGGAAAAAAGTGTGTGCACAACCAGAGTTTGCTTGTTCTGACACATTATTTAAAATATGTGGCTAAGAAATAACTACATTAGATTCTTTTTTGAGGGGGCAAGTATAAATATGTTCTACTTGTCCAAACAGAAAATCATTAACGTTTAGCTTTGTATAAGTCTATTTTATTCATAATAGTCTTAAAAAGGTCTAAAAAAGTCTTCCATTTGTATTGGTAAATCCTAGAAACTCTGTATCATGTACTCTGTCTCCACTTGTTCTGAACCAGTTTGAGTTTTCCCTTTCTTCTGGTAAACACAAAAAAAGATTTTTTAAGATTGTTTTATACTGGCTGCCATTGACTTCCATAATATGGTTTCTAACATTCTTCACATTTTTTTATTTATTTTGTTTATCAGAAAAAAATGATAAAAAAGGTTTGAAACTTCTTGCAGGAGAGTAAATAATGAATAGTTTTCAATTTTGGGTGAACTATTTCTTCAATAACTATGTATACAATTTTTGTAACAAGGAGTCAGGGTACAACAGAGATGAGGATCCATGTGCAGTTTATTAGGAGAATAGTCAGGCAGGCAACGGTCAAACAGGTACAAACTGGAGCATGAGGGTAATCCAAAGAGCATAGTCAAATGCAGGTGAATCGTCAGGACAGGTGGCAAAACAACATGAACGATAAACAAAACACAGGATCAAAAACACGGAAAGACTATACAGGGAAAACACTTGGAAATGCTTACAGGGAAACAAGACTCAGCAATGTGTGTGAGAATGTGAGGTGTTTATCTGCAAATCCTTGATTGCAGGTAATCATAACAATTTTGTGTCATTAATAGTTACTTAAATTTCAGATTTTAAACATTAAAATGCAGTTTAATGGTTGTTTATATTGAATATAATGATAGTTTGTGCTTTTTATAGTATTCATATGTAGGCAGCAATGTTATACTTTAATTTTAGAGCTACATTTAGCTTCTAACATGTGTTTTTGGTTATGTATTGTTGACAAAGATCTTTTCTGAAATGTGAAAACACCAATACGAACGAGAAACATTTTCAAGTGTTAACGTAGGCTGAAAGAGAGCAGTTGTGAGGTATTTGTGTGCTGAGAGCAGTTGTGTGCTGTGCTTCTTGTCCTAATGGCTTATGTTAATGGCTGAACTGCAGCTCAGTGTCGCTCTTTTAATGAGCCAATCTCTCGTGAGCGACGAGGGAGGCAGATGTGAAAAAATGAATAAATGAAAAGGCGCTGGATGAGATCAAGGTGTTCACTGCAGACTCTTCATCGTGACCTGCTACTTTTAACCTTTGCGAGACCTTTGATTAGGAGGCGGAGATAGCATCTCTGGACATATGAAGTATTAAGGCATTATAAATGTATAATTTCAGGGGTTTTTTTTGTTTTTTTTAACAGATTAGTAACCAAGGTTGCATTTATTAGCTCAAAATACTGAAAAAATAAGTCATATTATGAGATATTATTTTTAAAAAATGTATCTATTCGTATAATGCAAAAAGATGAATTTTCAGCATTGTTACTTTAATCTTTAATATGACACGATTTCTCAGAAATGATGCGATTCTAATGCGATGACTTGATCAAAACAATCCTTATTATTAGTAGCTATTATACATGTTTTAATATTTACATAGTAATGAGTAGTACATTATAATACATTCAATATAATAAAAGTAAAAAATGGACTTACTGTGCGTTTTAACCTCTTAGCCAGCATCAGGATGTGGACGCACTGGTGTGCTGTTTTTGCACGTCAGTGTTTATGAATAGATTACATCAAAAAAGAACACAAGTAATATTGATAAACTATACATCAGTCTAAAGCTACAACCCTCAAGCAGCCATTGTAGCTAGTTGTTTTTCAATGGAAAGCTTATAAAGAATGCATTTGCTAAATTTGTGTAAGTTGTACAGAAAACGCTTATTAGATATGGAGTACATATCGTCGTAATAACCAGACACACAGGCATTCATTGCTGTATATCAGGGCTTGTTTTGAAAGGTAAGAGTCATCAGAACAACATCCCATTGAACACATTTAGTCCACCGACACAATAGTGTCGAATTATGAATGATTATTCATTTGTTTGTCACTGTTTCTTCCGAAAACCTGTTGTTTACACTGTTTACTATGTTACTTATGCGTGAAATCAGCATCTTTGTAGTAAAAAGTAAGTTGATGTCACAGCTTGCAATGTTACAAATAAAATGAGGCCACAAACTGAATAAAAAGTTATAGTTACTAAAATCTAAACAAAGCAGTCAAGTGTTTTGACGTTCTGCAAATGCTATCTGTGTGAGCCACTTTTAGCCAGTAACTTACTGTCTATTTTGACTGATGGAGAATTTGGCCAATGGGTGCATGGTCTTTCGAATCTTACGACTGCGTTGTTTGATGCATATTTTTTTTGATTACAAAAAAATGTACTGCTCTGTCTTATGATTTTGCAAGTGTTTCATAATTGATTGCTTTAAATGAATACATTAATTTTATGGGACTCATTTAGGCATATGCACTCACATATTTAAATGCCATAATACATTTAATGTTAGAATGGAATAATTATTTGTGCTTTTCATCCAGCCACACTTATCGAATCACACAGGATTGTGGGAAATCAGAAAGTGACCACACAAAGATCTGTTTTTGAACATGCATGCCAAATTGAATTAAAAAAGTCTAGCCAGACGAAAGCATCATATGTCTTAAAATGGACGGTTCACCCAAAAATTAAACTTTTTCGTTAATGTGCCCACCCTTAGTCCATCCATGGTTTAGGCTATAGTTTTTTTCTTTGGTTGAACACATTTTTTTTTTAAACGAAACTGTGATGTTTCGTTATTCATAAAATGCAAGTAATCAGATATCAGCACTTTCAGAGGCAAAAACAACATACAGACAGAACCAAATTAATACTCATTGCTAATAATACTCATTGAGTTAATATGTTGAAGCACAGGATTGGTTTGTGAGCATTGAGCAACTGAGCATTACTTACAGCATGATTAACTTTAATCCACAGCATCAGTAAACAGTCCTGCGTGAGCTCACAACAGAACTATTGAAGAGTTTTGCATCACATTTAGAGCTGCATGATACTGGAAAAATATGCGATATTGTTGTTGAGTATTTTGATAATGATATTTTCACGATATAAAAATTCACTTTAAAAATTGGTATTTTTATTAGCTATGATTTTGAGACATTTGTTTTTTTTAATGATATTACAGGTAATATATATATATATATATATATTTCTGATCTGATTAATTCTAATTCAGACTAAAAAACTGTAAAAGTGCAAACGTTTAGTCTTTAAAACACTGTGAATCAGCCTGACTGGCTGTTCATCAATTGGCAGTATTTATTTTCAGCTCTGGGTTTACCTTTGGGCCGCTCCAGCCAATAGCAGAACAGCAACTACTGGGGAGGTGGAGCTAAAGATAATAAGTCACCATTTGATTGGTCAAATTTAGATAAACAAGCAATGCATAAAATAAATGTAATCTAGCACACGTCTGCAAAACGTATATTGCAAATACTGTGATAATTGCGATATATTATGCAGCCCTAATCACATTTACATTTCTTCATTTAGCAGACAAATGCAGCATAAGCAGTTCTTGTAAATACATTGAGACACACCTGGAGCTGCAGGGTTAACATCCTCCTCACCCTTCCCACAATGCACCTGCTGTGTGTTTGTAAGCTCGTTTCTTTTATACACACACACACACACACACACACACACACACAGACACACACACACACACACACACACACACACACACACACACACACACACACACACACACACACACACACAAATAGACACGCATACACTAGACACATACACATAGAGATAGAACAGGCACACACTCACATAGACATATATAACAGGCACACACACACACACACACACACACACACACACACACACACACACACACACACACTCACACACACACACACACACACACACACACACACACACACACACACACACACACACACACACACCCACACACACACACACACACGCACACACACACACACACACACACACAC
>CAIGQW010053631.1:22497320-22511010 GCA_903798125.1 Danio choprae | reverse complement strand
ACACACACACACACACACACACACACACACACACACCTCCTTCCCTTGACATTTGCTTAACTTGCTGCTTCTTTCTATTGCCTCTCTCAGAGTGTGAAGGGAATTCAACCTCTGGATTTTTATTTCTTTTTTTTATTTCTTTTTGCAGTTTCACAAATTTGCCGTGCATGTCAACTTCAAAGCTTAATTCCAGCAGGAGTCTTTGTGCTTTTGCAAGGATCTTATATTAGTACATGTTTCCTCATAAAGAAGATGCTACTATTGTTATACTTTGATGTTGGTAGTACATAAATATGCACATGCAATGCAAAAAAAAATCAATTTCCTCTTTTCTTTCTGCATGTATGTGTGTGTGTGTTTTTTTTTTTTTAGATGTAATACTTTGTTCACCAAGGCAGCCGAAGATATTGATAGCTCTCTAGCTTGTGCCGAAAATAATGAGGGAGGTGGAACGACATATCAACACCTCATCTCCATTCTTTTTAGCCGTTTTTTTTTTTTGCTTTTCTTTTTTTAAGTGCGAAGTTTCCTGAAATTCCTGTTATAATGTGAAATGTCAATACGTGTCGCGGTTTTGACAGATGTTGTGAATATTGTTATATTTAGACAGGTCGCCTAAGGGCAGATTTTAATTAAAACTCCTATTATGGTACTTGCTGTGATTAGTTGTGTGCTGCATTTCAATTAGGAACTATTTAAATTAGATTTTGGCATTTTCTGTGGTGTGATTGCTAGAGCTTTTCTTGGTGTTTGCACTATTTTTTGTGCGGCTGTGTATACACTTTAAGGTTTCAGAAGGGACATCCACATTTAGAAAATAGTGAATTCCTTATTTTAACAGTGAATTCCTTAAACAGTAGTTAAAGGAAAATGATTGCTTGACAAAATTGCCCACAAAGTCTCATTGGAAACACTTGCTTCAGTATACATTTTTGTGACATTTCCGATTATTAAATAAAAGCTTAGAAACTCTAATTCTGGTTAAAATGTAAAGATGTAAATGGACAGCAGGGGAAATAGAAAAAATATAAGTTGAGAATTGTTTTGAAATCGCACCGTGACCCCCAGAATTGGAATTAGATTGGATCGGACTGCGAAATCCCTAAAGATTCCCACCCCTAGTATGAACACGATTGCTTCATGATATTGTTAACACAGTCTTATTGGAAACACAATTTGTTAAGCTGCAAAAAGCATACTGCAAAATACGTTTGGCTGCAGATTCTAGTTAAAGTGAATGCTACGGGGCAGTATGATGCAAAAAACAAACATTTGTTCCTTTTCATATGATATCTACAGGATCTTGTTATCAAAGAATATAGGATTATTTTTGTGCCGTTCTTTGGACAACACCAAATAAATATCACAACACAACTTAACAGTGGGGCGGTACGGTGGCTCAGTGGTTAGCACTGTTGCCTCACAGCAAGAAGGTCACTGGTTCGAGTACTGGCTGGGCCAGTTGGCATTTGTGTGTGGAGTTTGCATGTTCTCCCTGTGTTGGCGTGGGTTTCCTCCGGGTGCTCCGGTTCCCCCCACAGTCCAAAGACATGCGCTGTAGGTAAATTAAATAAACTAAAATTGTCCGTAGTGTGGTGGTTCATTCCACTGTGGCGACCTCAGTTTAATAAAGGGACTACGCCTAAAAGAACATGATGAAATGGCCGTAGTGTATAAGTGTGTGTGAATGTGAAAGTGTATGGAAATGTTTCCCATTACTGGATTGTGGCTGAAAGGGCATTCGCTGCGTAAAACATATGCTGTAATAGTTGTCGATTCATTCGGCTGTGGTGACCCCTGATAAATAAGGGACTAAGCTGAAGGAAAATTAATAAATGAATGAACTTAACAGTCTGTGATTTGTTATCAAATACTATTGAGGTTAGGAAAGGGTTTAGCTTCTCGTTGACGTGTACAAGATAAATGTGTATCTGAAATATACAGCAAAACAGACCCTAACTAAAGTATTATTAACATTTTAGAACTTTTTTTGGCCCACTGAAAGAGTTCCAAACAGAATCATTTGAGACCCTAGCTTTGTTTTTGGATGAATCAGCTATTTTGAAAGAATCTTTTGAATGAATGATTCAATGAATCACTCATAAAGACAGAGACTTTTTGTCAACTACTGGCAGTTTTATTGCCTTTTTTTTTAATCCAAGCCTATTTCTTTTTTTGTCACTATCACACACGGCTGTAGTAATCATTCATGTAAGAAGCACAAATGATACAGGCAGTCGTTTATTGATGGTGGTTTTTTGAACATGCACGCACAGGAAATAAAGTAACTCATTTAACATGCAGTCTGGTATCATATACTCTGCATTACTTGTATAATTTGTCTTTAAGCTTTTGTGTTTCCCATGAGAGGCTTCATGCGACAGTCTGACTGTCTAAGTCTGAGACGGGGAAACGGCAGACTGTCTCAGTCTGGTATTGATTTGAGGAGAAAATGTTTTAGCCCAAACACGGCATGACCAGAGTTTAGGTTTATAAATGATGCCAAATGTGATTTGGACCAAGCTTTTTCAACATAGTTCTCTAGAAGTATGTGGTCTCTACTGGTGTCACTGATGTCAAATAATGGACATGGTGTCACTGATGTCAAATAATATGATTTTTTTAATTTAAATGAGGAAACTTCTTAACAGTACTATACACTCACCAAATACTGGGTTGTTTTAATCCAACATTGTGTCAAATACTCCCAAATCCAACTGCTATGTTCATTTTGACCAAATGGTTGACCCAAATATGGACAACTACTATTGGGGGTTAATACAGCCCAACATTTTTTAGTGTAGACTTATGAATGGCTTTGAGTTTTGTGAACTCATGGTCATGTTCAAGAAACCAGTTTGAGATGATTTGAGCTTTGTGATAGTGTGTTTTCCTGCTAGAAGTACATGTCACAAGATTCCCTCTCTAGTGATACACTGAAATGAAAATTCTAGGTCAAAACTGGAAATTCTAAATACACTTGGCGTGAAATCAAAAATGCTTTTGTAGTAATTATTTATTGTTTTATTCAAAAGTATAAAGCAGCTTTGTAAGACTTTAAAATTTAACCCAACAACTTCAACTATACCAATTTCTTAAAAAGCACAAGCCAATAAATGAAGGAAGCTAGGTAAGTAAGCAGCAGGAACAAATATACTACATAGAAATGTCCTGTTGCATATATAAGTACGTGTACATGAGTGGAATACCGTAGAGCCGAATTGAGCTATTTTAACTTTGACAACAGTGTGAGCAAGCTAGCCAGTGGTGCAAAATGATCCGCTGCTCTTGCACTTTGATTGGGCCAGCAAAAAGCTGCCCTTGTGCAGCACAAGCCATGGAAATAAATGGGTTAAAAAATGGTGCTTAAAAATAGATCAGTTGGTGCTAAGAGGCTCAAAGTGCCTCTAAAAATTCCCTCCACACCATTACAATACACCACCAGAACAAGGCAGTATAGCTGGAAGAGCCAGGCTTTCATGTTGTTTACACCAAATTCTGACCCTACACTCTCAGAAAAAGGTGCATGGTGGTACAAATAATGTTCCTTAAGGAACAGTTTTGTACCTTTGTAAAAGTTGTACCTTACATGGTACAGAAAAGGCCTCTTATGATACTGTTCTGTACTTTTTATGGTACAATTGAAATGAAGGTACACAATTGTTCTCATGAAAAAGGTACATAAGTGTTGGACAACTCCTTCTTTTATTACAATATCTATGAAAATAAATATTACTGGAAGACTATGCATAAACTAAAGCTAACATGTCAGGAAAATGTACATTTTCAGAGCTTTGGTTTCAGAATGACCTCTTCCAAAAACTGGTTGTTAAAAAAGTAAATGACAGAAAAATTAAATGTAAAATTTGTGAAACTTCTATCAGGCTATCAAATATGGCATATTCAGCACTTTAAAGCCACATGAACATTAAGGGGCCGTTCACACAGAACACATTTTCTTTCCAATCTGCTACTTATAATTATTTTTTGTTAAATGTAATTTATACAAAATTGGAATGCTGCTGCTTTGACTAATTTAGAGATGTGACATTTTTAGTCTCAAACTGCTCTCTGCACATCAGCATTTTCCAGCTTTGCATGGTGCATGTTTGACAGCTATGCACTTGTGCATTGTTGCGGCCCTATAAAATGTGCAGTTAAAAAAAGAAATATGTCATTTAACTTTTTGATCTATTTTTTCTTCTTCATTTGCAAGTATGGTGGTATATCATGGATTGTTGTCCTGCGATATATCTCAGAATCGCTGATATCGAGATATATCATTATCAGGGACAAAATATCATGATAATATCGTATCGTGATTTTACCTGTGATTTGCACCCGTATAGTGGATATTAAACTCCTACAAAACAATATTCAAGCTAAAATTATTCCAAAAATAGGCAAGGCACAACAAGCGGCCTGTTTTTCTATTCATTAAAGGTGATGGAAATTCAGCTTTTTAGTCAGTGAATCTCAGGAAAGAGATATATTTTATATTTTGGCTTAGATTGGGAAACCTGATGAAATCACCTTTCTTATCCATTATGATGCTCATTCTGAACTTCAGTGGATCACCTCTTGAGGCCTACTGTAAATGCACAGAGTTGCTGATTAGATATTTTACATAAAGCAGTTTTTTTATTCTGTAAAATGATGATCTGCTTATTCATGTGCGAAACAGGAAAACTGTCACTTTACACCAAACATTGAGAATTACTCTCATGCACATGTTTAATTGCATAGCAGCATCAGCACCTGCACCAATGCTTTGACAGCAGCGTTTGCATCTCTCTGTCCCGGATGCCGTTCTCTTCCTCTCACTGGCTCTGAGGATTCAGGTTTGACAACTGTCTCCACGGGGGCTCATTAGAGAGAGTTAGAGGTGCACAACGGGATGGCGATTAGAGGTTTTTTTTTTAATGTGATTTTTGTGTGATGTGCACTCTACTGTCTCCACTGAGAGAGGGCTGCCGGCTCTCAGCTGATTTACATCTGCAGAGGTCACTATTGTGTGTTGGTCCATTTCGGAGGGATAAATTGTGGATACTGTGCTGGCTTTTAAAGGTAATGGAGAATTGTAAATTGGTGGATAGTTCTGACTGTTACATGTGATTGGATAAGCTATGGGTTAAAGTTGGGAAGTAGCCTGTGACTGCGCATTAATTCACAATAATGCATTAGTAAATGTTGAACTATGATTAATAAATGCTGTACATGTATTGTTCAATTATTAGTTCATATCAGCTAGTACATTAACTAACATGAACTAAAGATTTTAGTAGCATTATTATTTATGGTTACACTGTAAAATTAAAATCTTGCTTCCTAAAATATTTTAGTTGATTCAGTCATGTTCTGACTAAAATATTAAGTTAATCTTCATTCATTCATTCATTTTCATTTCGGCTTAGTCCCTTTATTAATCTGGGGTCGCCACAGCGGAATGAACCGCCAACTTATCCAGCATATGTTTTACGCAGCGGATGCCCTTCCAGCTGCAACCCATCTCTGGGAAACATCCATACACACCCATTCACACTCATACACTACGGACAATTTAGCTTACCCAATTCACCTGTACTGCATGTCTTTGGACTTGTGGGGGAAACCGGAGCACCCGGAGGAAACCCACGCCAACACAGGGAGAACATGCAAACTCCACACAGAAACGCCAACTGGCGAGGCTCGAACCAGCGACCAGCGACCTTCTTGCTGTGAGGCGAACGTGCTACACACTGCGCCACTGTGAGGCCCTAAGTTAATCTTTTATTAGTTAAAAAAATATATAGTTTAAAGCTGATTAACTTATTAAAATAAGTTAATTTGACGTAAAAAGATTTGTTGTCATGACTTTTTTCATATTTTTACAGTGTAGTCGACAAATCAGCAGTAAAAATGCTTTTTTTTTTTTTTTTTAAAAACACGATTTTTAAGAATTAAAAGTTGGAAATCTGGTGTTTGAAAATATAAAAGCAGTCACTAACTTTATCAGCTCATTCACAGATTTTTTTTTTTTTTTACTTTTTACTGAACTGTACCTGTAAAAATATCCTATGGTGTGACTGTGACATAGCAAATGTAATGAGGTGACAAATAAAAACAGCTCTTAATAATATATAAATAGTGTGAGAGCGATTTATCATCATTGCACTTGTCTTCATATAGTGCTATTTATTCATTTATTAATTTTCCTTCGGCTTAGTCCCTTATTTATTAGGGGTCGCCACAGCAGAATGAACCACTATTTCAGCATATGTTTTATGCGGTGGATGCCCTTCCAACTGCAACCCATTTCTGGGAAACACGCACTCTCACATTTACACACATACTCATACACTACGGCCAATTTTGTTCACCTATAGCGCATGTCTTTGGACTGTGGGGGAAACCGGAGCACCCGGAGGAAACCCACGCGAACATGGGGAGAACATGCAAACTCCACACAGAAACGGCAGCTGACTCAGCCGGGACTTGAACTAGCGACCTTCTTGCTGTGAGATGACAGTGCTAACCACTGAGCCACCGTGTTGCAGCAGCGCTTTTTGTTTTCTATGAAATTATAAAGATTTTTTTTTTTCTCCATGACTTGTGGGACTTGTTGGACATTTTCAGTGAATAGGGGTGTCACTAAAATATTACAAACTTAACAATTTTATAGTGATTCCAAAAAAAGGTAAATATGCAAAAATTATTAATTATGACAAAAACTCATTCATGTCATGGGATTCACAGGGGGCTTCAGTCACATGATCTTGAATGGGGTCCTTCAGTTTAAACTAAAGTTTTCAGTGGAATTGCCACTGATTTGAAAACAGCATATAGTTGTTTTTTTTCAGTGACAAAATTTATCAAGTTCCTATGTTTCTAGAAATATATGGATGAAAAAAGATGGTCATTTACTAAAATAGACACTTGTAAAATAAAATCTGAGGTATTAATCATCTGTTGAACTGCATCCCAATCATCACAAATACTGTTGAAGACCTATTGGAACCAGCATGGACCCAAGATTCTCACAGAAATCAGTCAAGTTTGGTGAAGGAAAAATCATGGCTTGGGGTTACATTTAGAATGGGGCATACAAGAGATCTGCAGAGTGGATGGCAACATCAACAGCCTGAGGTATCAAGACATTTGTGTTGCCCATTACATTACAAACCACAGGAGAGGGCAAATTCTTCAGCAGGATAGCGCTCCTTCTCATACTTTAGCCTCCACATCAAAGTTCCAGAAAGCAAATGAGGTCAAGGTGCTCCAGGATTGGACAGCCCAGTCACCAGACATGAACATTATTGAGCATGTCTAGGGTAAGATGGAGGAGGCATTAAAGATGAATCCAAAGAATCTTGATGAACTCTGGGAGTCCTGCAAGAATGATTTCTGTGCCATTCCATATATTAATAAGTTATTTGAGTCATTGCAGAGATGTATGGATGCAGTCGTCCAAGCTCATGGAAGTCATACACAATATTAATTCTTTTTTCACTGCACCATGACTTTAAATTATATACTGTACATCATTTCTGTTAAGTGACAAGACTTTTGTCTAAGCAAAGTCAGACCTTACTGTCCTAATTAAATAATTAAAAATCAAGGCATGATCATATTCAAGAATTTAATGTCACGTTTGACTGACTGTAACGTTCCCATTCTTGAACGTCAACTTTGGTAAAGCCTTCGATAATAAAAACATAGAATTGACCAGAAAATGCTTCCACATGAAAGATGCCAGTACCATAATACACACACAACTGTCATTGTCCGGAATTATTCATTATGCATTATGAATTCATTCATTATCCCAGAGGAAGGTCAATCCCAGCAATCTCCTGGCCCTTTTGAGTCACAGATTGACACGTAACAGCAGACGTTTCTCCTTCATCAGACGCTCTCAGCCATGAACGCTGACTCCAAGTTCACCTGTGTCAATCATATGTTTGTTTGTCAGACATTTCCCAGTGAAGCCGGCGAGGAAAACACACTTCCCAGACACGCTTCAATGGGCTTGGCTCATATCTGTTGTGTTTGCTCTGTCCCTGTAGTGTTTGCCTGGCTGCGCTCAGATTTAGCCTTTTTGTTGGTGGTCTCAGAAGGGGAAGGTGTAAGTGCTGGATTAGACCTTGTCGTTCATATGAGATTCTAGCTTATTGTTTGGTTGTTATATGGTGTGTGTTGAGTATTGTAGCATACGTTGACCAAGAACAAGAACAATGGGAAATGCAACCCTATCATGTATCAAAAAAGTAATGTCTTCTTCAAAATAGGGTAAAGATATAAGGCCTGTATTAACTTTAAGACATTTATTTACTGGCTCTTTGTAGTTCGGCAGGTGCTCTACAGCCTGCACTCTAATTGCACAACCATTTAATATTTGAATTTCTGCATTAAAATAATTTAGCCTACTTTGCAGCTTTCTTTTAAATTATAGGCTATATATAAAAAATAGCCTAACCTATACATATTTTTTTTAACTAGGTGTTCTCTTTTTATACTTCTGATGGAGTATTTTATGATATAGCTAATTTTGATGACTTGATAATGATAAATAATGAAAAAAAAAACCTTTGACTCGAGACTTAACGTTTTCTTTTTTCTTGCTGTTATGCACACATTATATTTCACAAGTGACTGAAATTGAAATAAAAAACACACAAGATACTGGGCCATTATTAGTTTTAAAAAGTTTTTAAAAACATTATTATAATTTGAAGGAGAACATTGACGTTTTGAAAAAACAATGAACTGAACTGAAACCAAATTATTAAAAATAAACTTGCAGGAGTTCATTTACGTCCTGCGGCAAAATACTTTTTATTATAATTTTAGTGATCTGCTTGAGGTCAATTTTATGCTTTTGATGAAGTAAATAAATAATACATAAAATTCATTTATTCATTTTCTTTTCAGCTTAGTCCCTTTATTATTCTGGGGTCGCCACAGCAGAATGAACCGCCAACTTATCCAGCATATGTTCTACGCAGCGGATGTCCTTCCAGCTGCAACCCATCACTGGGAAACACCCATACACACTTATTCAAACACATACACTATGGGCAATTTAGCTTACCCAATTCACCTGTACCGCATGTCTTTGGACTTGTGGGGGAAACCGGAGCACCCGGAGGAAACCCACGCAAATACGGGGAGAACATGCAAACTCCACACAGAAATGCCAACTGACCCAGCCGAGGCTCGAACCAGCAACCTTCTTGCTGTGAGGCAATTGTGCTTCTCACTGGGCCACCGTGCTGCCTAATACATAAAATGAAAAAGTAAAATATAATCAACAAAGAAAAAGTATATGAAAATGTAAATGAAAAAGCTTATTTATTGTCTCTCTTAGTCCTATCTCTTTAAAATAACAAACACTGTACATCTCTCTATATTTAGGCTAAAACACTGCTTTATTTATTTATTTATTTATGTTTGTACTTTCATTTTAGTTGTCTTTTATTTCTTTAGTTTTAATTTCCAAAATGAATCCTCATTGCACTTAAGTTTACAATGATAATAAAGCTTGTTAACAAGTTTTTAATGATTTATGACTACTTCATTTAAAAGTAGCAGGGTATTTACAGCTAGTGTATATTTCTGTCCGTTCGCATCCCGTCCCTTTATGCCCCTTCCGGCATTGTCGAATTTTCAACATCAAAAGTCGACAGAGCAGAGATCAACATCCCATAATGCAATTCACAACTGTAAATAAACGGAAAACACTTAAAATACAGAAACTGTCAATGAACAGTTATTTTTTATAGCGTAGCTAATGCAAAATATCACACTCTTTCTGTTTATGATATCTTAATGCTTTAAACTGAGTTAAAATATGCCAAGATGACAAAATCTACTCGCCAGCACTTTTACTGTATTCCAACAGATGTCTAATTTCTTTTTATTCCTCATAAAGGCCTTGAGGAGGATCATCTGATGAGCGTTATCATTGTCCTCTTGCCGATGTAGTCCAGTAATAACAGCATGTCATGATGTACAGCACAGCTTCTCTGCACATTGTGAGTGTAATAAAAAGAGACGCTTGAGCTGCTGTTCAGTTGGACAGCGGAGAAACAAACACTCACCTCAGCAAAATCCTGATATTTACAGAGAGCATGAAACAGGAGATACGTGCAGACTATAACTGATGCACTTACTATTGTTTTTGTGCACCTACAAATTTATTTATTTATTTATTTATACATTTTTTTATTAATACTTATTTATTTAATAAATTAAATGATTGTTTGATTAATGGATTGATTGATAAATAAATAAATTTATTAATTAAATAATTAATCAACTTTTTGGTCCGTTTTTGTTGCTTGAGGTTAAATAATTTTTCATAAACTTTTTTTTTTGTCTTGTTTTATGTTGACTAAAACTACAGTAACTGAAATAAATATGTTTGTTGGTGTACTAAAATGACTACGTTAAACCACATTAAATGACAATAAAGACAAGTGCATAACAATTGAAATAACAAAATTAAAAGTTAATTTAAAGTCATTATGCTATTTATCCTCAACTTGTTCCAGACCAAGAAAATCAAATGGATAATAATTCATAGTTAAAGCTAAATAGACAGAAAAAATGACTGAAAGAAACTACAGGGATGCACCAATATTAAAATTCTGGACTGATACCAAAATTCTGGATGCACTTTGTTGGTGAAAAACAAAACTAAATGCTTTAGAATAATAATTTTGTATAATTTTTTTTTATTATAATTTTAATTTTGTTATGATTATGTATTTTATTCAGCTGTATTTGTTAATTTTTTAAGACTTTAAATTTAACCCAATAACTTAAATAGTACTGATTACAAAATAAAAGTCAATAAAATAGCCATGTGGCGCAGTGGTTAGCACGATCGCCTCACAACAAGAAGGTCACTGGTTCGAACCTCGGCTGGGTCAGTTGACATTTCTGTGTGGAGTTTGCTAGTTCTCCCCATGTTGGCATGGGTTTCCTCCGGGTGCTCCGGTTTCCCCCACAAGTCCAAAGACATGCACTATAGGGGAATTGGGTAGGCTAAATTGTCCGTAGTGTATGTGTGTGAATGGGTGTGTGTGTGGATGTTTCCCAGTGATGGGTTGCAGCTGCGGAAAACATGGATAAGTTGGGAGTTCATTCCGCTGTGGCGACCCCAGATTAATAAAGGGACTAACTTGAAAAGCAAATGAATGAATGAAAATAGCCATGCCATGACAGCACAGTAACACACTTGCAAGCAGCAGGAACAAGTATACCTCATAGAAATGTCGGCATGTTATTTGAGAAAAGGTCATGGAAAGAAATGTATACAGTTACGGTGGAATATCCACAATTCCACTTTCACTTCCATATCTACAGATTAAACTTTTTTCAGCGACTCGGACCTAAAATGTTGCTTATTCATGTTTTTATATTCAATGAATGTTCACATCTTAAAAATCTATTTACTTCAGTTGATATTTTTGTGATTTAATTATGACTTAATCGCAAACTACAGTTTGGGAAACACTGTATTTTGAGTCAATTAAGAGTACTCATGTTAGTGCTCTTATATGACACTTTAGCTGCGTGTCCATCAAAGTGTTTTTTTTCAAGCTGAGCATTTGTTTTCTGTTGTTGTCAATGGTAACTCCGCATTTTTTAGGGCGCCTGCAGTGTAGCGAGGCTCTTAGCGGACGTTATACGGTCAGAATTGATTGCTCCGTGTTTTTCAGATGTTGCAAGTTGATCAGTGTTACTTTTAAGCTAGCCGTCCAATCACAGTAGAGGGGGGGCAGGACAGTACCACGCAACTGTCAACAATATTTCAACTTGTAACGTTACAGCGGGGATACTCTATGATACAGCAACAAACTGACAATAACACTGTGCTACCAACAATCTCACAGTTTTTTTTTTTTTTTTAGAACAGCACTTGCATAGCACAAAACCTCTTCAATAAACACGCAGCCTTTCTCTCATTTTTAACTCTGATGTAGTCCACAGTCCAAGGTGACTTGCTGTTTCTCAGCTGTCTAAGAGACTGATGATTCATGAAAGTCCTGAGCCAGAGCTCCATCCTCTGATAGAGGTCAGCAGTCACACAGACAACAAGATGGATGAGCCTCGCCAAAAACCTGATAAATTGAACAGGAATGGGCCATCCAAAAAGTTTATATTTAAGCAACCGGCCAATCTGAAATCAATACAACCATATAATAGGAATTTAGCAAAGTGCACACAAATGACTTCTAAATATACGTTTGGCATATAACTACTATGTATATATAGTATCTGTGTATATATAGTATCTGTGCATCCTGACGCAAATTGTCGCGAAAAGTACTACAAAACGGTAGTAGTTTGATTGCGGTGTTTACATGTCTGTACTGCACTGTAATAATGTGACTAAAATAGGAATACTCCACGTATTACTCCTTAATTTGATTTCTGATTGTGTTAATCAAAAATGGCTGTTTACATGGTAGACTCTTAATCAGAGTATTGTCCTAACCCTTATGTGCTGTTGGGGATGTTTTCATCCACTCTAGGGTGATTTTGAGTCTTAATTTGGCCATAACATTTTCTGTGTTTCAGCTAGCTTGGACATGTGAAAGATTAGTAACAATATTGCCTTTGACAGATTGTTAGTTTTTGTGCAGCATAAGATTTTATTTTATGTTTTCCCTAATTTACTGTTTGGGCTGTTTTTGCCCCATTGACTTCCACTATAACCACATTTTTTGATTGCAAAACCATGACACCATATAATCATGCATTCTTGATTGTTGATGGTTTTTCTTGTTGCGAAGAGGTAAAATTTGTATTTTTACTGTTGAACATCAGTTGGCACGATTATTCCTTTAGATAAGCCTGTGCAATATTTTATGTATTATATATGGAGCAAATGAAAGTGTGTGTATGTGTGTGAGAGTGATCTTTGCGCACTTGATGCATCTGAGAAAATCAAAATATGCACCTCAGCTCTCAGAACTACACGGAGTAGACAAAAACAAAGACTGTGTATTTATGCACTGGCTGCCTTTTGATGTGAGAGTATTGATGTCCATGTAAACATACTCAGTGTGTAATTATGGGAGTTATCAGAAAGTTACATCCATTTTATAAATGCATGTTAAAGGTTGATATTCTCTCATGCGTTCTGATGTTCCTCATAAACGACTGACAGATTTCGTCTCAGCTTTACTAAAACTCCTTGGAGAGCTCAGACGAGTTCTCCCAGGCTTCAGCACATGAATTGGCTTTGATATGTTTGTGAAGTTCGACAGTGTTCAACAAAAGCTGTCTCTCTGAAATAAGCAGCTGTCAGCTCCCATTCTCACATCTGAAATGATCTTTCACAGGCTGTGCTCCGCTTCACATCTCTTACTGGAAAATAAAGCTGAATCACTCTGAATCATTGTCATACAGTAATAGGAAAAGATACTAAACTTTTGATGCAGACTTGTCTCTAGGTTTTTGTCTTTTAGGTATTTTTGGAATACATCTCTCTGCTAATGCATTCAATTTTGCAGCATTAGAATAAAGCAGTGATTTTACAATGTTTCATTAATTGGTTTAAATCTGTTTTACTATATGTTTTTGACTCAATAAATTAAACAAGGCTCTTAAAAGTCATTAATAACTGTTTCATAGAAAACATTTGTTTCAGAAAACAATCTACAAGCCCATTTTTGGAATCTGAGTTCATCGACTCTGT
>CAIGQW010053631.1:22460125-22478337 GCA_903798125.1 Danio choprae | reverse complement strand
TTTTTTTTTTTTTTTTTTTTTTTTTTTTTTTTTTTTTTTTTACAATAAATGCACTTTAATTGGGCAGTTTGCTGAGTGTGTTTTCACACCTCTGCTGATCCCAGAACAGTATTCTGTGTATTTAATTTCAGGAATGCTGTTTAATTCAGTTTTCACAGTCTGCAGCTGTGGAGAAAAAAAGCCTGTGAATGATATCATTGCCAAATTGTCTGGAGGCAGCGCTTAATCTCATTAAATATGTAGAGGAAAAAGCCAGTGTAATAATCATAATGTTTTAATTAAGGGGGATTTTCAGTGTTAAGCAGACTGTATTTTCTGCTCTCTATTGTGGCGAGGTTTCCTTTTTTTCCAGAGGTTTATCTCGTGCTCATCCAGAGATTTGGCCAGTTTTATCTGTGCAGCTCGACGGGAGACGATACGCCTCTTATGATGCCTGAAATTCCTCTGATACGCACAAATGAATACAGTGTTTATGCCTGAAGCATTGCAGGCCCACCCAGACTTAAAACTAGGGGCAGCACGATATTGGAAAAAAACTGACATTGCAATATTTAGTTTTTCTATGATTATATATCGTGTTCATATATCATATATTAAACTCCATTTTGTAAAGAATTCATAGTTTTACATTGATTGAGATTATTTTATTGGGGAGTACATGTGCAATAAAATCAATCCCGGCTCATTGGAAGTATGTGCTCAGGGATAAAGCGGGGAAAATAAATATTGAAGACGTCATGTTTTTTTCCTGGGAATAATATTTCTAAAGGAGCTGTTGAACCAGATTTTGGTAAAAACCCAAACAATACAAACATAAAAATAAAACCAAACAAAAAAAATCTGCAAAATGAGTTATGTGTAATAACAATAAAATGACACAAGGAGAAAGTACTGAACTACTGAAACATTTTTAATACTTTATATAAAAGGCGTTTTTTGGTGATGGCCAAAAGACGCCTCTCATACGGAGAATGAAGTCACATGCATTGCTCAGGTGTGATTTCTTCACAGACTTCAACAGTGTGTAAAAATCTTGATGGTTCTGTAGGTCTCGTCTATCAAATCTGATCTTTATTTTGTATTTTATATTGGATTCAAGTCAGCTGATTAGCTGGGCCATTCTACAGCTTGATTTTCTTTCTCTGAAAGCATTTGAGAGTTTCCTTGGCTGAGTTTTGGATCATTGTCTTGCTGAAATGTCCACCCTGGTTTCATCTTCATCATCCTGCTGATGTAGATGTTGGACTGAAGCAGCTAATATTCATTTACACTGACAAAGGGCAGAGGATTGCTGAAGAACTACTGAGAGATTTCAGCTGCTGAAATCTCATGAAAGAGATGAAATCTCATTCAGTTTTCTCCACCGCGTCTATCGTGGATCAGCTGTGATCGCCGCTGCCGTTTATCAGTGTCATTTATTGGTGAACAGCGCCAGAGCGTTAGAGCCAATCGTAGTCCTTTCTGTTGACCGCGTGACCAATCATAGGCGTTTAATAACTCGCTCGACAATGCTCAAAAAGCAAGCGGGATAATATTTACATTTGTTTATTTGCTATAAATGCTCGTGTTGTTTTGTGCATGTACTTTAGTTTTGTTTAGTACGTTGAAAAAGAGTGTTTTCTTTGAGCAGGTCAGATTAAAGGTACAGTTCATATATCTGACTGCTTGTGTTAAAGGACAAAATTGTATTACAAATACATAGAAAATGTATTTATAAATTATACATTTTAATACAAGAATTCTTGTGCTGTGAAGTAAAATATAAAATTGTGTATGAAAAGCATCGTCAGTGCACCGTGATGCACCGAGATATCAAATTGAACCAAATCGATGGCATGATAATCTTAACCGAACTGAACCGTGAGACCAGTGTAGGTTCACACCTCTACTGTCTGGGCTTTCACTGCCTTTCCAGACCTCCCTTTCTTCATGTGTTCAATACTTTTTTTCCTGCGTCATTTCATTTTATTACACATAACTTAATTTGTAATTCGATTTGTTTTCTTTGCATATATGGATTTTTTTGGTTGTTACCAACATCCGGGGGAAACTTCAAGTCAACCAGTATTTTTACCAGTAATACCAGTATTACGCCCCAAGTCAAGGGCTTAATAAACCAAGAAAAAAAGGGTTGTGTGGTTAGAAATAAGTCCCCCTCAACTGAGCGTCTACCAAATGAAGAGTATTTATAATAGCAGCAGTTTTCTGAAGCAGATTCTTCAACGCTGTTATAAAAATAATAATGCCAATAATGTCTCTCATTTTCTATGAGGTCAGCCAAAGGTCAGTTTGAAGATTTAGCTTTATTTTGAAGTTTAAAGATGGGGGTTGTTGAGATTATCTATTTATTTATTTATTTATTATTTTTGAACAACAATTATTTATTTTAAACCTTGTAATACAAATTAGCAAAGGTTAAAATTTTCAGTTTAGCAAAAAAAAAAAATACAACAAGGATAACATATAAACTCAAAAAACTTAATACACGTTGAAAGAAAGAAAAATCTAGTTAAAATAATTAATACTATTAAATAATAGAGCGATAGCATATTTGTCTAATATATATACTTTCAATGTCCATCAATTCAGCAAAAGAGTCACCATCTAGACTCTACAAAAATAGAATCGAATACTTTCCAAATAGACCAAGATATATGAATTAATTAAATAGGTAATTTTTTCTAAGGTCATCTCTTATATCCGCAGAGATACACCAGGATTTATTTATTTAAAATAAAAAACTTTTTTTTTTATTTTTTTTTGCTTGGCAAGGCTATATTAGGGCGACATGGTGGCTTAGTGGTTAGCACTGCTGCCTCACAGCAAAAAGGTTGCTGGTTCGAGTCCCAGCTGGGCCAGTTGGCATTTCTGTGTGGGGTTTGCATGTTCTCCCCGTGTTGGTGTGGGTTTCCTCCGGGTGTTCCAGTTTCCCCCACAGTCCAAAGACATGCGCTATAGGTGAATTGAATAAACTAAATTGACTGTAGAGTATTTGTGTGAATGTGATAGTGTATGGGTGTTTCCCAGTGATGGGTTGCAGCTGGAAGAAAAAGATGTGCCGCTGTGGAAAACATATGCTGGATAAGTTGGCGGTTCATTCCGCTGTGGCGGAATTAAAAGCAAGGTAATACAATTCACGAATGGAAAACATGACTTTTTGGTATTGATTCCATCTTTTATCTTTTCAATTAGCAAGGAGAGTTTATGTATATAGCACATTTCATACACAATGGTAATTCAAAGTGCTTTACTTAAACAGGAATAAAAGAAACAAAATACAAGTCTAAGAAATAAATGCGGCAAAGAATAAAAAGGATTAAAACAGATTAAATATGTTAAAAACTGGTTGTACACTTTTATTCACAATTAATCAAAAACATTTAGATAATAGAGATAAAACTGTCACATGAATGATACATAAAGTATTTTGTAAGCATGTATATGTTGAATGAATATGCTCAGCTGTGATTAAAACTGCAGTAATACAGGTTACACCACTAGGGGGCAGAACATTTCCAAACCTTCACGGTGTGTAGAATCTTTAAGAAATGTTCCTGAAAAGTTGTGCATATTAAAATCATGCTTTCCTTCTGCTTGCTCAGCTGTGAGTATATGGGTGCATTTAGTGTTTTCATGACTCTCTCTATTTGTGTGTGTGATTTGTCATTGTGTGTTGACATGTGAGCGGGTGATGATAAGCCAGTGTGACATCCATCTCTCTCTCTCTCTCTCCATCTCTGTTTCTCTGCGGTCAATCTCTCCTCTGCCATGTGGTACTGGCTGCTGCATCCAGTCCTGTCACCATAGCAACCGCCTCCTGCACGACAGCCATGTGTGTGCTTGTGACTGATGTGAAATCTGAATGTTTCTCACTAGATCACACTCCATTCAGCCTGCAGGAGCGCCAGCATTTCACACACAACTGTTACATGTGCGTCACTTACGTCTGCATCATGACGTGATGCTAGTAAATGATATGTTTAGTCGGCTGTAAGCAAAAATCCTACTATCCAATCATCGTTCTATGTCTCTATCATTCCATCCATCCATCGTTCTCTCTCTATTGTTCCTTCCTTCGTTCTATCTATCTATAGTTCCATCCATCCTTTCTATCATTCCATCCATTCATCGTTCTAACTCTCTATCATTCCATCCATCCATCATTCTATCTCTCTATTGTTTTATATATCTATCATTCTATTGTTTTATCTTCCTATCGATTATTCTGTCATTCCATTCATCTGCCCATCCGTCCGTCCGTCTCTCTGTTTGTCCGTCCATGGCATTCATTATAAACCCTTCTGTGTGAGCAGAACCCACTTCTTTCCTTCCACCATGGATTCAAATCTCATGTGGAGCGTTTGACAGCTGAGCAAAAGCCTCCATTGCTAATTCAAAAACATCACTTTAGATCTAGTAACTAAGAAATGTTTTTTTTTTCATTGCATTATGTAGTGTTTTGTAATGGATTAGTGATGACAAAACAGCGGGTACTGCTCATGAATGCATTTATTCAGCATTATAACACAAAGGCATAAAACAAAATCAATAAATCAGCAGAGTTCTGTCTGTGTTACTCTTCCGCATCCATGATTTCATCAAAATAACTCCATAAATGCCAAAGCAAACACTGGAGAGTTATGCTGCTTACAAATACACAACACTTTTATTTATATCAAGTACCATTTATTGAACAGCAACATTTAACAAATTGCGATATATAGATACTAGCAAATCAGTCTAAAGAACAATGGCCACGTCTTATAAAGCATTTAATTTATATAAAATTATAAATCTTAATATTGCTCTTAGTCAAGTCTATTTACTTATTGCCTTTACTTTAGCTTGATACAGTGTATCCTAGAAAGTATTCATAGCGCTTCACTTTTTCCACATTTTTTTTGTTACAGTCTTATTCCAAAATTGATTAAATTCATTTATTTACTCAAAAAAACAGGATTGCCTCGAGGCACAAGGCTGGGGAAGGTTACAGAAAAAATTCTGCTGCTCTGAAAGTTCCAATGAGCACAGTGGCCTCAATCACCTGTAAGGGGAAGATGTTTAACCACCAGGGCTCTTCCTAGAGCTGGCCGGCCATCTAAGCTGATTGATTGGGGGAGAAGGGCCTTAGTCAGGGAGGTGATCAATAACCCGATGGTCACTCTGACTGAGCTCCAGCGTTCTTCTGTGGAGAGAGAAGAACCTTACAGAAGGACAACCATCTGTGCAGCAATCCACCAATCAGGGCTGTATGGTAGAGTGGCCAGACGGAAGCCACTCTCCACCTGGAATTTGCTGAAATGCATCTGAAGGACTCTCAGACCATAAGAAACAAAATTCTCTGGTCTGATGAGACTAAAATTGAACTCTTTGGAGTGAATGTCAGGCGTTACATTTGGAGAAAACCAGGCACTCTCTCCACAGAAGAACCATGGAGCTCAGTCAGAGTGACCATCGGGTTATTGATCACCTCCCTGACTAAGGCCCTTCTCCCCCAATCATTTAACTTAGATAGCCGGCCAGCTCTAGGAAGAGTCCTGGTGGTTAAACATCTTCCACTTATGGATGATGGAGGACACTGTGCTCATTGAAACTTTCAGAGCAGCAGAAATTTTTCTGTAACCTTCCCCAGCCTTGTGCCTCGAGACAATCCTGTCTCGGTGGTCTACAGACAATTCCTTTGTCTTCATGCTTGATTTGTGCTTTGACTGCACTGTCAACCCAGGGACCTTATATAGACAGGTGTGTGCCTTTTCAAACTGAATTTACCACAGGTAAAGTCCGATTAAGCTGCTGAAACATCTAAAGAATGATCAGTGGAAACAGAATGTACCTAAGCTCAATTTAGAGCTTCACGACAAAGGCTGTGAATACTTATGTACATGTGATTTTTCAGGTTTTTTATTTTTAATAAATTTGCAACAATTTAAAAAAAATCTTTTTTCACATTGTCATTATGGGGTATTGTGTGTAGAAGTTTGAGGAAATAAATGAACTTAATACATTTTGGAATAAGGTTGTAACAAAAAAATGTGGAAAAAGTGAAGCACTATGAATACTTTTCAGATGCACTGTATATTAAATAACAAATGTAATGTAAATTGATAAAAAAAGTTTAATAATTAAACCCAAAAGCTATTAAAAATACAAAAACCTTCACTAAAATTAAAATGCAAACAGAAAAACTCAAATTTAATGAGAAGGTTTGGCCAATGAAGGTTTGGCTTTGATTCTGTATTTTCCATGTGGCCCGTGTGTCATTTAACACAGTCTGTTGTGTGGTCATGCTTATTTCCTCAAGCTTTTACGTAAAAGCAGAGCAACATCAAACAAGAAGGGCGAGCTGCAAGGTTCAGATTGTAAAACTGCGTCAGTTTCTGAAAATTTGAAAAAACCACCAACCACATGTTGCCTTGTGTCACACTAAAAGCTCCGAAATCATTTCAGCTTTATGTGTGCACTCTTTGGTCTTAAAAGTGGACAAACTGTACCAAAGCGTAATATATAGTGTTATGGAGTAATATACTGTAGCAATAATCCAAGATGTGATAGGACATTAAATATAATTAAACCAATTTAATACAGTTTTTCTTTGTGCATTAGGATGACATATTTGCATACAAATTGTAATATGCTATGCAGTGTTGTTTCTTAAGTAAAATATTTTTTATTTTCTGGAAAAAAATCTTAAATTTTTTTTTCTTTTCCTTTATTTAATTTAATTTTATTCTATTTAAATAAATTTTATTATTTTACTTTTTAAAACAATTATGCACAAACATGAAATCTAAAATTGTAAAATAATAATTTTTTTACAATAATTTTTACAGTTAATTATTTTTAGTTAATTAATTAATTCATGGGCCTCACGGTGGCGCAGTGGGTAGCACGTTCACAGCTGGTTCGAGCCTCGGCTGGGTCAGTTGGCGTTTCTGTGTGGAGTTTACATGTTCTCCCCGTGTTGTCGTGGGTTTCCTCCGGGTGCTCCGGTTTCCCCCCCTTTATTAATCTGGGGTTGCCACAGCTGAAATAACCGCCAACTTATCCAGCATATGTTTTAGGTAGCGAATGCCCTTCCAGCCGCAACCCATCTCTGGGAAACATCCACACACACTCATTCACACACATACACTACGGACAATTTAGCCTACCCAATTCAACTGTACCGCATGTCTTTGGACTTGTGGGGGAAACTGGAGCACCCGGAATAAACCCATGCAAACACAGGGAGAACATGCAAACTCCACACAGAAATGCCAACTGACCCAGCCGAGGCTCGAATCAACAACCTTCTTGCTGTGAGGCGATCGTGCTACTTACTGTGCCACCGTGCAGCCACCTTTTTAGTTAATTTATATCATTATTTGTTTGTTCACAACTTTTTTGTATTTTTTATTTACTGTTTGCAATGAAGTATTTTGAAGTTGTTAAATACAGACTTTTGTATTTCCTCAGATTGTTACTCGCAACTCTATACATTCATATTTTTCTTCTTCTTCCTACTATTATTATTAAAATAGTAATTTCTAAACCCAACCAAACAGGTTTTTCTAAAATGAATACATGTCGTCATAAAATCCAATTTGCAGTCTATGACACAAAATCTGTCCCAGATGATGGGAAACTGTCATTTATCCATCTGTGTTCCCATACACATTTATAAAGATACATCAAGAAAAGCTTTTTAATAACTAATTTGAAAAGAACCATAAAACCGTCAACCACAGAGTCTAATATGCAGCATCTGCCACACATGTCTAACAGTCACAGAATGACTGGTCAAACTCAGTCTTACAGCAAATACAGGATTTATGCAACTTAAAATGACTGAATGTCTTCAGCGGAGGTCATATTAAAAGTAGTTAATGTCAGTTTTTTTGAATAACTTGATTTATCTGTGGGCCTCACAGTGACGCAGTGGGTAGCACGTTCGCCTCACAGCAAGAAGGTCGCTGGTTCGAGCCTCGGCTGGGTCAGTTGGCGTTTCTGTGTGGAGTTTGCATGTTCTCCCTGTGTTGGCGTGGGTTTCCTCCGGGTGCTCCGGTTTCCCCCACAAGTCCAAAGACATGCGGTACAGGTGAATTGGGTAAGCTAAATTGTCCATAGTGTATGAGTGTGAATGGGTGTGTATGGATGTTTCCCAGAGATGGGTTGCAGCTGGAAGGGCATCCGCTGCGTAAAACATATGCTGGATAAGTTGGCGGTTCATTCCGCTGTGGCAACCCCAGATTAATAAAGGGACTAAGCCGAAAAGAAAATGAAATGATTTATCTGTAAGCCCCGCCCACCGTAGTTACTGTTGCTAACTCAATCAAACAGAGTTGCAAACAGTCTAAGGGCCATTTCACGTCTTTGCTTCTGAAAACGCAAGATGCAATCCTTTGGAATGGTTTGAAAAAAGTGCAGCATAAAGTACGAGGATATCTGGACACAGCCACTGAACTGCTGTAGACAGAAACTTGCAACGCTTGCCCCGCCTCCGAGTTCTTCTGATTGGTCCACTGCTTTCGAAATGACAGTGATGAGCAGCACACAAAGTTGAAGTTTGTTTAACTTGCTAAAACAGATGCGAGGTGCTAGCGTAACAATTTCACACATCCGTCAATGCATGTTTACATTGAAAACTGTATTACGTTAAAAACATATTGCACTATTAACTTCCATTCATATGTATGAGTATGCGCCAGACTGGGAATGCAAGCTTGTGTAAACGTTTTGTACAAAGTTTAAACTTGGTGAATTCTAACCTACAAAATCGCATCACATGAATGCGTAAGACCAATAGATTGATAAGTGACCTCTCTTTCAGAAATTGGAAACATGGAGCAATCAATTTGTTTTTTTATGGAAATGAAGTGAATGCGGCCGCTTAATTAATTTCAACGTGCTTTCAAGCCGAAATAAAGGAAAGCATAATTCTCTTCAACAGCTTTTGCAATTATATCACATGTGAGATTGGCTCTTTAAAGCTACTTTCACTTTTCATAGAAAGATTAAAAATACGGGAGAAATACGGGAAAATACTTTAACGGGATGATAGTGGGATGGAATGGTAAAATACGGGAGAATCTGACAAAAACAAGAGGGTTGACAGGTATGGTATGACCGCAGCTTTACAATGATAGCCGTCTATTTGAAAATCTTGTCCAAACATGTTTTTGATACATTTTGAACCCAGAATGACCACCTCTCATTGAGAAGCATTCAAGTGGCACATAAATGTGCCATGGGGTTATATAATTTTTTTTTTAAATAAATGTGGATAACAAGGGTTGTGTCTTAAAGCTTTAAAATGCTGCCTTTGGACACATTATTCCAAGGCGGGAATCAATCAAAACACGTCAGAATCCAAATTCTGCTTTACTTCCTGTCTCAAGAGATACACTAACAGCTTGTCTTGCGTTAAAGAATTATTAATGCAGGATACGGAGGTAAAAAACCCACTTGATGGACCCTTCCGTGGTCCTTTGTCAAGTTATAGACAAGTTATATCTGGTATTGTGCATTGCAGCAGAATTCATTCATTCATTTTCCTTTGGTTTAGTCCCTTGTTTATCAGGGGTTGCCACAGTGGAATGAACTGACAACTATTCCGGCATATGTTTTAAGCAGCTGATGCCCTTTCAGCCGCAACCCATTACTGGGAAACACCCATACACTCTCACATTCACACATACTCATAAACTACGCCCAATTTAGTTCACCCAATTCACTTATTGCGCATGTCTTTGGGGGAAACTGGAGCACCTGGATGCTAGACCACATGCTAGATCTCCCTGCCTTGAATCAGGCAAGATCAGGAAGATGGAAAAAGACAGACAGCGTGTGCACAAGAGAGAGATCATGTGTGTGCGTGTAAATGACACGAGCATATCTAATAGCTCATATTAACATGTTAGCTACCTCATCAGAGATATATTTGAGCATATTGATGTGGTGATTGAGCCCCTTCTGCTTATATCAAACTGACTGGAACTACCTGTGCATAAAACAATGTTATTGCACTCCTTTCAGCCAATCAGAATCAATAATTTCATCAGACCATAAAATAAATAGCATTACATTAGGTGATGTTAGTAGGGTTAAAATTATTGTTGCTTCAACTCCACATACCACAAATCTATACATCCGTGTTGATCTTCTGAACGTTAAGTTGTTTTGTTTGGGTTTAGAACATGCAATGACACTCCATTGCTTATTTTCTCAGGATAACTCACATCGTTTTACCATTTATGTTACATAAATGCCATCAAATCAAAATCTGATATTTCTCTATAGCTCTAAAATGCCTAGATGTCAGAGGTCCCATGGAATTAATACTCAACTGCCATTGGCTCATCTGTGTTTGAGGGGAGGGGCTTTAGGGAAGGTTTACTGGAAAAATACCGGTATTTATAATATTTCAAATGATTCGATATCATAATTTTGGCTTAATTTGGGTTTTCACACATTGCAATTCCGAAGTTCACCAGTATTTATTATTAAACACTGAATGATGATCATTAATTTGCCTTCCACCTGATACATCTAATGATTTGAATATATTTTCATTAAATATATATACACTACCTGACAAAAGTCTCGTTGCCTATCCAAGTTTTAGGAACAACAAATAATGACTTCACTTCTAGTTGATCATTTGGTATCAGAAGCGGCTTATATGGAAGGCAAGGGCCTCTAGATTACGCTTATTTTACCAAAATAAAATATGATCATGCCTTTAATTAGGACAGTAAGGTCTGACTTTGCATAGACAAAAGTCTGTCACTTAACAGAAATAATGTACAGTATAGAATATAAAGTTATGGTGCAGTGGAAAAAGATTTAATATTGTGTATTACTCCCATGAGCTTGGAGGACTGCATCCATACATCTCTGCAATGACTCAAATAACTTATTAATAAAGTCATCTGGACCGGCAAAGAAATCGTTCTTGTAGAACTCCCAGAGTTTATCAAGATTTTTTGGATTCATCTTCAATGCCTCCTCCTTCATCTTACCCCAGACATGCTCAATAATGTTCATGTCTGGTGACTGGGCTTGCCAATCCTGGAGCCCCTTGACCTTCTTTTTTAGGAACTTTGATGTGGAGGCTTAAGTATGAGAAGGAGTGCTATCCTGCTGAAGAATTTGCCCTTTACTGTGGTTTGTAATGTAATGGGCAGCACAAATGTCTTTATAGCTCAGGCTGTTGATGTTGCCATCCACTCTGCAGATCTCTTGCAGGACCCCATACTGAATGTTGTGTATGATTTTTGCTTCACCAAACTTCTTGGGCCAATGCGGTTTCCAATAGTTCTTCTACAGTATTGGTAATAACTGGGATGCAGTTCAACAGATGATTCATCAGAAAAATCTACCTTCTGGCACTTTTCCAAATGATCAACTAGAAGTCAAGTTATTATTTGTTCTCTTACAACTGGGATCGACAACAAGACTTTTGTCAGGTAGTGTATATATTGTTACAGTTTGATACAAAATTAATAATATATGAAACAAATATATTAACATTTATTTTATTATTGTTTTTCAAATAAAGTTTTCAATTCACTTATCTTTTGATTCTGCTTATTTGTCACCTCTGGTATCGATTTAGTATCGATATCGAGGTATTACATTCTGGTATCATAGCGAATCCAAAATGATGGTATCGAGCCATCCCTAAGGGGCTTACAGACAGGTCGATTACGTATTAAACTCCATTACACCATTTGTGATCTCTGCTGGTCCCCATCAATGTTTATTTTTTCTGCCTTTTTTTCCTCTAGTTATTTTTATAATCCAGCGGTCAGAGCTCCAGGCTTGACCTGTTATTGGCACCTGCTCCCCAGTGTGTGTGTGTGTGTGTGTGTGTGTTTATGCCTGGAGCTTGTGTTGAGTGAAATGTCTGTATTTATTTCAGTCAGATTGAGGAATGGTAACAGAAAGAGAACGACGCTTGGTGTATTTGTGTAAGAGACGTTTAAAATTCTGGAGCTTATCCTGCATTTATCCTGAAGTAAGAATGTTAAAAGCGTTTGCCGTTAAATCCTGTCAACGGCATCGGGAGGTGTGGAAATTCCACCAGCTCTCCTTTACGTCGTAAAAGTCTCTGAGCTGATGATTCACCCTCGTATGAAGGATTGTTGTGTAACACTTACGGTTCACAAGAAGGTTGGAAAACTCAAATGTATTTTAACTTTAAGCAACAAGTCTGATTTAGTGTCCACATTTTATTCATAAGCTTTATTCATAACATTCAGAAATATTTTAAATTTTTAGTTTTATCTGTAGATATCTATGAAAATCCCGATCATTCATTCATTCATTCATTTTCTTTTCGGCTTAGTCCCTTTATTAATCTCGGGTCGCCACAGCGGAATGAACCGCCAACTTATCCAGCACGTTTTACACAGCGGATGCCCTTCCAGCTGCAACCTATCACTGGGAAACATCCATACATACCCATTCACACTCACACACTACGGACAATTTAGTTGACCTAATTCACCTATAGCGCATGTCATTGGACTTGTGGGGGAAACCGGAACACCCGGAGGAAACCCACGCAAACACGTGGAGAACATGCAAACTCCACACAGAAACGCCAACTGACCCAGCCGGGGTTCGAACCAGCGACCTTCTTGCTGTGAGGCGATTGTGCTATCCACTGCGCCACCGTGCTGCCAAAATCCCGATCACTCATTAATAACATCTTAACATCATTAATGCTTCCTTTATATGGAAAAGTATGCAGTGTGCAGTGAGTCCTTGCTTAATCCAAACTTAAAACTAGTTTCTGTTTTGTTTGGGTCAAATATGGAGTCAATTAACTGATGTATTTTTAAATTCATAATGAATTCTCTGATTAATAGAAACTTCAAAGCACAATGGTAATAGTGCCATTATAAATGTATTTTCTATCACTTTTGTTGAATTATACAACGGTTAGATTATCCACATTTATACTGTAAAAAAAGAATAGAATCATTTATTTGTTTAAATTAATGTTTTGTATGTAAAATATATCATTTTAATTAATATAGTTGATTAAACTGTATAAATATGAAATATGAAATACAAAGACTGAAAAGCATCCAGAAAAATAGTTCATTCAGTCATGGACAAAGACTAAGAGTGAAAGTCAGGATTATTTTTACATAATACAGTAAATAGCACACTGAAAAAACAATTATTCATTGGATTTGCTCATTTTTTTAAGGTAAGTGGTTGCAAACAATTTATATGGGCTGAATTTAAACAAACAAATTAAATGTAGTAATGCTCAACTTAATTTGATTGTCTAAATTCACCCCATATAAATTGTTTGTAACCACTTACCTTAAAAAATGAATAAATCCAATGAATATTTTTTCAGTGCAGAATATATATATATACTACCATAAGATATATTACCAAACCCTATTGTATCCCACAGATTGCTTGGATTATACTTTTAATAAAAAAATAAAATCTTAATTCAGTATTGACTTTTATTAACTGGACTTTTTGTGATCACTCAGTTTCCACATTTCATTCTGAAGGTTCTATTGATGCCAATGCTTCCTTGACATCCCATTGCCAAAATGTAATGAAATGTACTAAAAGATATTCTTTAAAATTTGAAAATGTTCCTCACATTAAGGACAAATGGAATTACAGTATACAGAACTCTTCACTACACGTTTCTTTGTGGAACCTGGAATTCTATGGCAAAGCTGTGAAAACCGCCTTTTGGGACCTTTATTTTTAGATCGACTTTTTAAGAGTGAACTATTTAAATAAACACACTTCACACTGAACAAAGAGAGATGTATAACTGCTATAGTTCACAGAGCACACATTTCCATTAAGGAGTTTTAAACTGGTAAAAAATGTCTAATTTCTGGTTTCCATCATGGCACATTCTACATGCTATAGCATTAGAAAGGTCACTCAATAAAACATCACATCTCACACCCTTTAGTGAGATGGAAACCTCTCTGTGTGTGTGTGTGTGTGTGCGTGCGTGCGTGCGTGCGTGCGTGTGTGTGTGTGATTGCGTCACAGCAGTAAAAAAAAGTGAGGTGTTCATAGCAAGTGGTGGGATTGGGTGGAGTGTGTGTTTATATGTAAATGTGTTTCAGGATATTTAGTCGATTTTAAAGGGTCATGAAAACCCCTCTTTAAGCACCAGATCCTCACACTTAAACAAAACTGAAGTAATGAATAGTATGGACTGCTTTCAGAGTACTTTTTAAAGGCCTTTTTATTATTTAAATTGCCCTTTTTGTGCTTTTTATAGAATATAAGTTCATATTTTCAAACATTTACGTTGGTGTTATTGATAGAGTTTAAGAGTGTGGTATTTAAGTCTCTTATGCTCATCCAGGCTGCATTTATTTAATCCAAAGGACAGTCAATACTCAAATTGTGAAGTATTATTGTACATTTTCTAATAAGTGCTTTCTATATGAATATATATTAAGAAATGTAATTTATTCCTGTGGTGGAAAGTAAAATTTTCAGCATCATTACGCATTACAGTATTCAGTGTCACATGATCTTTCAGAAATTATTCTAATGTGCTGATTTGCTGATCATAAAATATTTCTACTTGACCTGTCTTTACTGTTACACTACTGAAAGGGGAAATGTGCACTCTTTTTTTTTTCCTGTGTGTGTGTGTGTCTGTGAGTGTGTGGCTGGGTGGGTTTATGTGTGTGTGGTGAGTAAATGAGAGACTCACACCTCCAGCTCTGCACCGGTCTGTCAGTTTTTATACTCAGCCTGCAGCCTCACACACATGCAATTATGTGTGAACGAGCAAATTTGTGGTACAGACAAATTAAGACTCTGTCAGGGTGTGTGTGTGTGTTTGAGTGCCTGTGAATAATTGTGAGTCTGTGTGAGGAAAAGGAGATGGGCTGCTAATGACAGAAACAGATAAACAGAGGAATATAGGAGTGAAAAAAGATGACAAATATGAAGTGGAGATCAAAATTAGAGAATCATTTTTTTAAAACAGGATATTTTGAGGAATCATTGAATCTTCATCAATCAAAATCAGTAGTTGGTTTTCCATCACCCTGTGTTAATGCACTTTTTGAAGTATCGCGTGAGAAATAGGTAGTGGATTTTAAATAAAAATCCCTTAAAGCAGTTTTTCGACCTTAAAATAATGTCTCTAAATATACAGTTGAGGTCAAAATTATTAGCCCTCCTGTGATTTATTTATTTATATATTTTAATTTAATATTTTTTTTATTTTTCAAATATTTCCCAAATGATGTTTAACAGAACAAGGAATTTTTCCACAGTATTTCCTATAATATTTTGTCTTCTGGAGAAAGTCTTTTTTTGTTTTATTTTGGCTTGGAGAAAAGCAGTTTATGGCCAATATTATTAACCTCCTTAAGCATTTTTCCAATTGTCTACAGAACAAACCATCATTAAACAATGATTTGTCATTACCCTAACTTGCCTAATTAACCTAATTAACCCACAGTTAAGCCTTTAAATGTCACTTTAAGCTGAATACTAGTGTTTTGAAAAATATCTAGTAAAATATTATGTACTGTCATCATGGCAAAGATAAAAGAAGTCAGTTATTAGAAATGAGTGATTAAAACTATTATGTTTAGAAATCTGTTGAAAGAAATCTTTCTGTTGAACAATAATTCTGACTTCAACTGTATATCTTTGGTAGAAAAACTTTTAACTAGATGAATTCTGCTTTTCTAGCTATACCAGATCTGCCTCCTGTTGCCTGAAATCAGAGCCATAAAGAGAAAGAGAGTTGTGACAATGAAAGTCCAAAATATTCGATCGTCACGTGATTCATGATGTAGACTTCAAATGGCCTCAGGAAGTGCTTTGTGGTTTATTCAAATAATGTTAGAAAACGTTAAAAAATTTACAATCTTATTTTTAAAAACTTTGAACCTTTCAAAATTGCATCTCCAGCAGTCTTTAGCTGTAACTCACCTGTAAAAGCTAACTTTACGGAAACTATTGAGCCACCATTTCTGTCAATAAACCATTCCATTGGAGAGTTGTCACAACTCTCTGTATAAATGACTCTGCCTGAAATCAGGTATGCAACTTTCGGTGAGGGCCTCACAGTGGCCAAGTGGATAGCACGATCGCCTCACAGCAAGAAGGTCGCTGGTTCGAGCCTCAGCTGGGTCAGTTGGCATTTCTGTGTGGAGTTTGCATGTTCTCCCTGTGTTGGCGTGGGTTTCCTCCGGGTGCTCCGGTTTCCCCCACAAGTTCAAAGACATGCACTATAGGTGAATTGGGTAAGCTAAATTGTCTGTAATGTATGTGTGTGAATGAGTGTGTACGGATGTTTCCCAGTGATGGGTTGCAGCTGGAAGGGCATCCGCTGTGTAAAACATATGCTGGATAAGTTGGCGGTTCATTCCGCTGTGGCGACCCCAGATTAATAAAGGGACTAAGCCGAAATGAAAATGAATGAATGAATGAACTTTCGGTGAGTGACCTTGGTTTCTCTCAAGGTTTTTTTCCTTCACTTTTGTCAATTAGTGAAGTTTTGTTCCTCGTCACTGTCGCCACTGGCTTGCTTGGTTTTGGGACTTGTGGAGCTGCGCATCGATGGATTTGCTCTTCAGTGTTGGGACTTTCAGCAGTGAAATTTAAACCACACTGAAATGAACTAAACTGAAATTCAACTCTGAAACCTGGACCGACACAGTTTCAGTTTACTAGAACTTCTATGTTAAGCTACTTTGGCACAATCTACATTGTAAAACCGCTATAGAAATAAAAATGAATTGAATTGACCTGGGGCACAAAACTTCGGCCGAAACTTTGGGCATTACACGCCACTTCTGACAAAAATAAGCTAATGACATTGAGCAAATGCTTTAGGCACGTAGTACGTTCAACAAATATTTTTGCTTCCAATCATCTAAATCCCAGCATCTGCACATTCAGAACTAACAGTTTGATGGCAAAAGCCTCTAAACGGCCTTTGACAGAAAAAGCCGCTATGTCCCGAGAACCAATCAGAAGGCGCGAAACGAATCATACGTTTTCAATGTAACAGTGCGCTGATATGCCGGCTTTTATGAGGAGACTTTCAATTTCAATTTAAAAGAAGGAGTTCGATTAATTGGATGAGCCTGTCCGATTGTCACTGAATAGCAAATGAAAACGTCCTTCCCAAAACAGTGCATTATAAGAAAAAGAAAACACACTGTACAGTCGGAAGTGTAGCATGCATCCATAACGTTTTTTTGCACAGTAACGCTACTTTGAGTGAGTCCGACTTTGAGTGAGTCCGGTTTTACGAAAGACGAAGTTAAGATGCTGTTCTTTTATCCCACATGGATGCTATAAGGATAAACAAAAGACGAAAAAGAGACCAAGACCTTGAGTATGGTGAGAATGAATGAATGACAGCTTTTTTTTTGGACCTGAGGGAAAAGTGTTAATGTGAAAATACATTTGCTGTATAAACTCTGACTTAGCGAACATAACACACATGACCAATCAGCAGTCTTCATTATACTTCCCTTGTTTACTGTTGGTTCCTAGGTTATGAATACTACAGTCAGCTTCTCTAACAACTTAATGTAAACGCACCTAATTGGGAATTTTTTTGTTTGTGTGTGTGAATTTTGAAAAAAAAAATGGTTGACACTAGGATGGAAACCTGGCTTGATGTAGTATTTTAGAAATCACAGATATGGAACAACAAGCTTTCTATTCTAATGCTTGAAAGACTCATCCATTTTGTCACTTTTGAAATATGCTTTAAAAATGCTCTTTTACTCATAATATCAAATATGTCAAAGCAGTGACGTCGACATTTTGAAACTTTTAGATTGTAACTTTAATCTCCACTGTATATACATTTTAGTCATTTGTATTATCTTTAAAAAAACAACATTGTTCAAAATGTACTGACAAATGGTCACAATTCTTACTGTATGTATTTAAGTTTTGTATTCAAAACACAAGCCTGCACACAAGTGTGTGTGTTTGTGTGGTTTTGTGTTTGTGTATGCAAATGACACATGCTTTATTTAGCAAGGTTATCAATCTGATTGTCTAAAAGACTGAAATAGCCCATTATTACAGCCTCATAGTTCCCTTTGATCCTCAGAGAATTGAGAGGTGGGTTTCCATGGAAACTGGAGAACAAGGAACCAAGTGTTTAGGAGTGGAACAGTCCTGTGCGTGTGTGTGGTGTGTGTGTGTATGTGTGTGTGTGTATGTGTGTGTGT
>CAIGQW010053631.1:22444425-22459725 GCA_903798125.1 Danio choprae | reverse complement strand
GTGTGTGTGTGTGTGTGTGTGTGTGTGTGTGAGAGAGAGGTGAGAGTAGGTGTGTTTCTGTAGCCTGGTACATCAGAGATGACCCAATTGTTCAGGTTGTTTTTCTGAATCTGTCCTGTCCCGCTCCTGCAGGACGTCTTGGGTCACAGGAAACGATTCTTGATTTTTATGCAAAGTGAATGTTGTTAGGTTGTTCAGTTCTTGGTGCTTCCTTGAGTATTTCTTCATGGTTCGTTGTGCAGCAATGATTGTAATAATTGAAACTGAGTTTTTGAGTCTTGTTTACTATTGGTTTTTCTAACGTTTTCCTATCAGTCTTGATTATTCGGTTACATCATTGATGAATAGGTTTCAGTAGTAGTCAGTGGTATACAGTACAGTACTTCACTGTCCTGGGATCTAAGTTCAGTTTGATGATATTTCTTTTTTTTTTTTAAATAATTATTTTTTAGGGGTTTTCACCTTTATTGATATAGGACAGTGGAGATTTTGCAGACATGAAAGTGTGGGGAGCAGAGATAGGGAAAGGATCAGCAAAGGACCTCGAGCTGGGAATCGAACTCGGTCAACGTGCTAACCATTAGGTTATTGGCGCCGACTTTAATGATATTTCTACATATTTTAATACCTTTGTAACAACTTGAACTCAACATTCTGAATGAAATTTAAAATCAAAATATACAATGTTTATTTTGTTAGCTCACATTGTTAGTCTTAGGGCAAAGTGTTTTTCGCTACTGAACACCAGCGCTCTTCTAAAAACACTCAGCTGTGAGCACTTCTCCAACTTTCAGAGCATTAAAAAAAACTCAGACTCAACTTTATTATCCTGTTTAGGGAAACTAAAATTGCAGCAAGGTGCCTTAACACAAGGCAAGTTCCATGTACACATTATGAAGTTTTTACCATAAATCAATTTTCAGTTACATTTCCTTCCCCGCTGGACTTATTTAGTAACCTAATGGCCACCATAATAAAATAATCACTAATTCTGCTTGTCCTGCATATGAATTCTAAAACAGTGCCCTGATGGCAACAACTGAAACACAGAATACAATGGATGATCCGGGGTGCATAAGATAACCTGGGCTCTCTTCAAGACATAAATTGGGAAATTACCAATTGCCCAGTTTGGTTAAAACTTGATAATCTTGCCTTCCCCCTTCACAAGGCTACCCAACCTGTTCTTATTTGACAGACTCAGATTACTGCAGCAAGCTACAATGCAGTGCATCTCATCATAGAGATACACACCCTAAAAGATTGAAGTTTCCTCAAAAAAACAGCAACTGTCTTTGTTGCGCTTTTTTTTATAGACAGCCTGAGTGTGAGATTGCAATGTCAACATGTTGTCGATAACTATCCCTAGATCTTTGTTATAAAAAAAACGGCAAATGTTCAGCAATTTATGTAAATCGCACACTGTTTTTAAAAAAGCACGGCACTTTTATTGACAACAATAGAAAAAAAACACTCAGCTGGTTGAACAATTGTTTGGTGGAGACGTGCTCTTATTGCAAACAATTAATCAGTGCTTATTGCAAACAAGTTAATCCACTGAAAAAAAATTGTTTGTCTGGTAATCTTGAACGGCAGTCCTTCTCTGATGATGTCAGTTTGACGGCTTGGGTGAAACATGCTCACACAATGTAAAGAGTTTCACACTTTGTTTCACAAAGCGTTTCACTTTGTTGCGATAACATGAAGGAATTAAGTTAACTTAATAGTTTTTACAAATTTAAGTGGATTGAACATACAACAATTAAGTTGTCACAATAAAAATGATGTTGTTTGAGTGTATGAGAGGAGCTTAAGAAAAGAAAACCCCGCCTCTACTCAATATTCATTTGGAAATAAGTTATGATACACTGAAAAAAATTATTAATGGGATTTACTCAATTGTTTAAGGTAAGTGGTTGCAAACAATGTATATGGGCTGAATTTAAACAAACAAATTAAGTTAAACATTACTAAATTTAATTTGTTAGTTGAAATTCAGCCTATAAAAATAGTTTGCAACCACTTACCTTACAAAAATGTGGTAAATCCAATGAATCTAATTTTTCCGTGTACTGAATTAAAAGCCAGCAAATCTTATTTTACACAGACTTTAAGCACTACTATATGTAATTTGCTTATCATCATGCTAATTTAATGGTGGGCTTCATTTATTAATGAAAGTTTTTGTAGTTTATTCTTAGAGATTCTCTCGATCTGGTGTTACCTGTGATTTACTTGAGCTAAAAGATGTTTTACATTCAGTGTGGGATTACGTCAGAATGATCAGGTTTGCTCTTTCAGATCCTCCTTCACAGAAAAGCGGTGAGTGGGAAGTGCAACGTGAACAGAGAAAGACTCATTTCTGGGATGAGCCGGACTCTAAAAGTTTAATCCCACGTGTTTATCTCTCTTCTCCAATTTTTGGGCTTTCTCCGGTGTTCCTCAACGTGTTTTTTGTACATGAAAGCACACCTGAAGATTTATAGTATCTATGATTCACAGACAGCCTGGAGCAGGACGTTTATTGTCTACTATTTTTGGGTCTGAAGTTTATGTAGCAATAGTAACAAATGAACATTTTACAGTCTTAAACAGAGTAAAATATGCAGAACAAAAAACAGTGTAAAAATAAAGTTTTGGTATTTATAATACAAAACAAAACTTACTAAGCTTAGGTTTTCTGTAGGAGCTTAAGATAAATCTGAACATCATTCTAGAAAGGTAAATGTCAAAGAGAGTTGTATTTATAATTTAAATATATTTATTATGGGGCGACGCAGTGGTGCAGTGGGTAGCACAATCGCCTCACAGCAAGAAGGTTGCTGGTTCGAGCCTCTGCTGGGTCAGTTGGCATTTCTGTGTGGAGTTTGCATGATCTCCATGTGTTCGTGTGGGTTTCCACTGGGTGCTCCGGTTTTCCCCACAGTCCAAAGACATGAAGTATAGGTGAATTGGGTAAGCTAAATTGGCCATAGTGTATGAGTGTGTGTGAATGAGTGTGTATGGATGTTTCCCAGAGATGGGTTGCGGCTGAAAGGGCATCCGCTGCGTAAAACATATGCTGGATAAGTTGGCGGTTCATTCCGCTGTGGCGACCCCAGATTAATAAAGGGACTAAGCCGAAAAGAAAATGAATGAATGAATATATTTATTATGTTTTTAATATTATATTTATAATGTATTTGTGTATTTTTTATTGTTTGCGTTATTAATGGTATTAATTTATTTATTAATTTCACTTAATTTTAATATGTCAGTTGTATAGCTAATAAAATAGTACATTATTTTTAGGATATTTTTACTTTATTTTGCCTTTCAACTCTCCTGTGTGAAATTGGAGTTGACAAATTTTATTTATTTACAATTAAATACTATATATATATTTTTTAACTTAATTATTATTTTTTAAATAAAATAAAGCATACAATAATTTTACTTTCTTATGTTTTTCAAATGTAATAAATTTTCAAAATTTTCTATGTAGTTTTTTTATTGATTGAATTATATTTTAATTACTTGATTAATTGTATTTGTGTTATTTATAAATGTGTAAGTTTTATAGTTTTAAATAATACATTAATAGTAAAAACACTTATGGTATTTTTTGCCTTTTTAATTCGCCTTAATGAAATTGGAGTTAATATAATTGTTTTTTATTTACAAATAAAAACTAAATGACAAAATATTTATGAATATTTTTTTTACATTTTTAAAAAATATTTCTTTTCATATTTTTTAATGTTATTAATTTTCTCATTTTTGTGTAGTTTTTTTATTGATTGAATTATATTTTAATTGCTTTATTAATTTTAATTGTGTTAATTTACTTATTTATTTTACTTCATTTTAATGTGTAAGTTTTATAGTTTTAAACAATTAATTAATAGTAAAAACAGTTCCATACACCTAAGTAAAATTAGAGTTCTCAAAATGTATTATTATTTAACATAGCAACCATAGGAACCATCAGCCACAGATATGGAAAGGAAAAAGGGGAGAAAATTGATGAAAAATAGAGAATAAAAATACAAACTGTACAGGTACACACTTACGTATATCAAAATCACGTATACGTATATCAAACACTGTAAGGAAAAAAAAACAAAGAACATAAATAAATGAGGGACAGATTCCTACATGTATACAACAATCTCACTGTTAAAATGCATGGCAAAAAAGGGTTAGTTGACATACATTTATTTATTAGATTATTAGATTTATTTATAATTTATTTTATGTTTTTTTATAAAAATAAATGCAAAATTATCCCCCTGTGCAAAATGCTAAATCTTTTCCCCTGTGTTTTATACATTGTTAATTTTCTGACATTGTGTGTTTTTACCACAACGCTAACCTTCCATTACATAATTCTGAGCTAATTTGTTGAAAATGTCATGTAGGAAAAGGTCGACTCTTTCCACACATATTCTAACACTATGTTCATTGAGTTTGCTTCTCAATTAGATTATGAATGTTTGGTGTGGAGGAGTCAGAAGCAGTCATGATGCCTGTGTGTGTGCATGCGTGCGTGTGTGCGTGTGTCATGTTTGCCATGAGTCATATTCAGAAGGTCAGCAACTGTCTGTCTCTTAAAGGAGCAGCGCATACACGGTTTCTATTCCTCAGGCTGGCAGATGACCCAGACTTGTCTATTGAAATGCAGTTTGTAAACATTCCTACTTCGTCCATTAACTGGAACATTACATGATATAAAGTAAATTCAAGTCAAGTTTTTCAATTCAAGTTTCTGTGTATAACGCATTTTACAGTAATTATTGTTTCAAAGCAGCTTTTCAAAAGGTGCTCATTGTTGCGTTACAATCAAATTAATTTATAAGTTACAATCAAATATAAGTTATTATACATAAACATAGGTAACCTGCAGTTTTATAGCATATAGGTGATGTCTATGTGTACATGTTTAATGAATTGCATTGAGTGTATGTGTTGTCACAGGTCTTGGATCGAATCAATGGTGCTGCACAATCTCTAGAGGCCTCGGGATGGGTGTCCCCAGGTGGAAATAGAGAACATGGAAAATAATTAGCGTAGCTGCTGTTCGTAATGTATTTGAACAAGAGATATTAAGTGTCAATGCGAAAATGAAGTGCTATAAGTTAAATAGGAGTTATATAAACAAACATGGAAAGAAACGTATAAAACAGAAGTATTTCTAACAAAATGTCTGGTTCATTAGGACAGGAGGAATGTGTCCTACGGGTGGTTTGTCAAGCTCACTCACCTGCATGGAGCACACTCATGCATCATACCGTTATGTGATACTAAAAAGATAGGTCTTTAATCTGAACTGAGAGAGTGTGTCTGAGCTTCTGACATTATCAGGAAAGCTATTGCAGAGTTTAGGAGCCATATATGAGAAGGCTCGACCTCCTTTAGTGGACTTTGCTATTCTGGGTACTACCGGATGCCCTGAGTTTTGAGATCTTAAAGATTGTAGCGAGACAGAAGGTTGGTTAGATAAACAGGAGCTACATTATTTAAAGTTTTAAAGGTAAGGAGCAATATTTTATAATCAATACGGAACTTAACAGGCAGCCAGTGTAAGGAGGATAAATCTCTGCTGTCTACGCTTCTTTTGTTAACTCACTACAGCAATGGGATGCAGCTTGTTCATATGCAGCACCCAAGTGTTTTGATTGAGTTTCCAAATTAACAGGAGCAGATGGGATCTTTATAACCCACTGAATTTGACTCAAACAGCTGGTCTTGAGATGTCTGCGGCTCCACGCGGGTCGTTCATGCTCAAAAGGAAGAAACTGTTATAATGTGACGATTTTCTGCCATTTAATTAATCAGCTCCTTGCTGTTCGATAGAATCACAGAATTGTAATTTAGGAGTTGCTGTAGATGTTGAGGCGAATAAACCCGAGACCACGGATGATCATAGATGTTGCAAAACCTAGGAATAGTAAGTATATGTAATGAGTAGGCCCACAGGGAATCTGCACACGCAGAAATTCGCAGATTTCTGCAGATTTTTATCCCATCATTGAGTCTATTTATTTACTTGTGTAAATGTGTGTAAATTTATATTTATTCAGTTTTTAAATTACTTTCAGTAATATTTTTGACTAATTTGAAAACGTTCATCTGATTTGTTTACAATACAGTTATAAAGTAATATTTTCTATCTTTTAGTAGATGTATATTATATGAGAGACTTGCTTTGTTTACCAAATAAGTGGATCTAATTGGATTTGCACTGTAAACATAAAATAAATGTTAAAAAGTTATTATTTTTTATTTCATATAATACGTTTTTCCACATAAATCTGCTGATTTTTTTACAAAATTCTGCGCAGAAATAGCAAAATGTCCGCAGATTCTGTCTGGCCCTAGTAATTAGTAATAATTATAATTTTAGTTTTATAGTTTATAGTTTTATTATTTTTTACTTTTAAAAATAATAATATGTTGTTATTATTATTGTGTTATTTTAAATCATTGTTGTTCATAAAGATCTCTTTTTTAATTTATACATCACAGAAAAGCCAAATGAATAAGCTTTCTATTTGGTGGATACTGTGTTGGGATTGGCTGAGATACAGCTATTTGAAAATCTGGAATCTGAGGGCTCAATATATATATATATATATATATATATATTGAGAAAATTACCTTATTGAGCAAGTTGCTTATTGTTATAGTTATGGTAGGAAATTTACAAAATATCTTTATGGAATACACACACACACACACACACACACACATATATATATATATATATATTTACCAAATTTTTTAAATTATATTTTCCATTATGTGGGCCAGGGTCACAAATGAATATTTTAGTTTTCAGTTTAGTGCAGTTATATTATTATTATTATTCATTCATTCATTCATTTATTTTCCTTCAGCTAAGTCTCTTTATTCATCAGGGGACGCCACAACGGAATGAACAGCCAACTTATCCAGCATATGTTTTACACAGCGGATGCCCTTCCAGCTGCAACCCAGTACACAGAGAAAACCCACGCGAACAGGGAGAACATGCAAACTCCACACAGAAATGCCAACTGACCCAGCCGGGACTCGAACCAGCAACCTTCTTCATAGTGTATGAGTGTGAATGGGTGTGTATGGATGTTTCCCAGTGATGGGTTGCAGCTGGAAGGGCATCTGCTGCGTGAAACATATGCTGGATAAGTTGGCAGTTCATTCCGCTGTGGCGACCCCAGATTAATAAAGGGACTAAGCCGAAAAGAAAATGAATGAATGAATATACATAGTAATAAAATTATTATTAATATATTATTATTAAAATAAATATTTTTGCCCCCTCCCCCCAAAAGAATTAATGAAATGCAAATCAAAGTGACAGTAATTTTTTTGTATAATTTAAAATTTCAAATAATATACATTTTATTCTCATTTAAATTAATATTGTGTTCTCATATTTACATCATTTACATTATTTGATTATTTACAACCCAAACCTGGCCTAAAAATCCATCAGGTTCATCTTTCCTTCATTTTCCGTAAGTGTGATTTATAAAATGCTAATTCAGTTTTCTTGACCTGAAATGGCATCTAAAATCATAGCTGCAGATTTTTTACACTGACTTCATGCAAATTGCCATCACTGATCTTGTGTCAAAAGCTTTGTCAGCTGAATCTCTTGGCCCGTTGAGCTTAGCCATTTATATTCATGCTTAGAGAAAAAAAGAAGGAAAACCCATGCTTTGCTGTCAGCTTGTGAACAGTCATTGGTGTGTGTGTGTGTGTGTGTGCGTGTGCGTGTGCGTGTGCGTGTGCGTGTGCGTGTGCGTGTGTGTGTGTGTGTGTGTGTGTGTGTTTGTGTGTGTGTGTGTGGCCTGCAGGGATGTGCCAGTGATTGGGCATCAGAAGGGTTGTTGTGGCGCGGTCAAAGCATTCTTCTCTTCCTTTAACTCAAGTCTGAAGTTTAGCTGTAGGTGGTAAAATTGAGCTCAAATTGGGTCACCAGAAGAATGATGCTAGATTCATTATGGAGAAAAAGTGACCTGAAGAGTTTTTTTTGTTTGTTTTATTTTATTTTTTACATTTTTGTGACGTCATTGCAACACACATTCAGCCAGAGCCCATTGGAGTAGGTTATGTGTGTTGAAACGATCGTTAAACTTTTGCACTTTATTATTTCAATCTGGCAAAAAAGTGTGTTCTCATTTGTTTTGGGCCTGTTTGCACCTGTCACTTCATGCGTTTTCTCTGATTGGATAGCTATCTGATTTATAAAAATGGTTCTATTTACGTTTTGCCACATATAAATCCAATCTTCAAATCCTGCGCTATATGCAAATTTAACTAGGTTACATTTACTAAAGCATCTGATGTGCCACATTTTATTTATTTAATTTTAATTTGTGTATCACCTACTTTCCAAAAAACAAAATGTGCCCTTGTAAACGGTACTTTCAGTTTTCGGCTGAAAGAGAAAAATGGTATGAGCCGGTTTGCCCAATGCACTGGTTTCATTCTCCCTCATGCTGTAGACACTATAGCTGCGTCCCAAATGGCACACTATGCCCTTTTGTACTATGTACTTATGCACTTATACACTTAACAGCATAGTATATGAATGTGTATATGAATAGTGTCGTCCCAAATGGAACATTAGCGGGTTTTTTTACTAAGCGGAAATTCAAACCGTTTTCCAGATGATGTTTGACGGTTGCCAAATTAGCAAAATAAATGATCAAACTACCAAATAATACCTGCCATGAGTATAACTGCATTCACCATCGGGAGACGGTATAATCACTCTCGTAGGAGAATTTTGCTTTCACAATCCAAAATAAATAAAGTAATCCAACATATGTGAGCAAAGCAGCGGCTGTTGAGTGCATGAAGTGTCCAACAATCCACACTTCATTTTAACTGTTGAATAAGTGCATCATCCGGGTATTTAAAGTGCACTTATTCTTTTTAGAATTTCAGTGTAAATGCACTACTTACATTATTTGTACTACAAAATGGCATAAAATAGTGCATAATGCGATTTGGGATGCACCTATCGTACCGGAAACAGTGAACACTGCACTTTATAACCATTCATTTCAATGCAATCCAATGGATGGTTTTTTTTTTGCTTGTTTTTTTTTTTGTTTTTTTTGCTTCAATCAAAATGTTAGAGCAGTGCCCTGCGGTAAAGTTCAAAGCGCACATGCTTACCAGAAAAGCAAAGTTCACTCAATGAATGCGTTGACCGGACATTTCATTGTAGTATACTTGTTCCTGCTGCTTGCAATAGTGCTAATGTGCTGTCATGGCAATGCTGGTAAACAACACAAGAACTGCCGCAAATATTGACTCTGAAAACTGCTGTAAATTAGATTTTTTTTAATCCACTGAAACAGAAACATGCCCCTCAGAATCCTGGAGGGGCTGAATAATAGCACATCGACCATGTTCACCACTGTGTTAATGCAGAAAAGAACCAATGGAAAGTACAAGGGTTCGGGTTGTTGCTCTCATGGGTTTCACATTAAGCTGTTTCGGGTTTATGAAAGGTTGTGTTGACATGCTTAAGGATAAGACCCATGTATTCAGCCACTCTCTGTGAGCCTGAGGCTCTTCTGTACTTCTGTCTGACTTTTAGACCCAAGACTTTAAAAATACGGCCACAGCAGTGATACGATGTGACACAGTTGAGGTCAGCAGAGGACACCGGCACAGATTTCAGAAGCGCCACATAAACATGAACCCCTGCTCCTCCGAAACAACACTCTGTGCTTTCACTTTCATCTCGTGTTGTTTGTTTTTCCAGAAATTAGAGTAATTTCAGATCTGACGATGATGCACAGCCTTTGTGTCATTTGTTGTTGAGCTCCATTACAGTGAGATGAAATTATGTTGGATGGTCCAGTATTATTTTAATGTGTCAGTAGCAAAACTTTAAAAAGAGACCATCTCTTTTGTCTATGAAAGTTTGTTGACTTTTCTTTTTATTCTCAAGACTCTGGGTGTTTTTGTTGTTGTTGTTGTGAAAAGTGTGAATAAACTACAACAGGTTAAATATGTTGCAGTATGAGCATGAATGTAATGTCTGTTCTGATGAAATATCAAAAGGTGCAATAGCAACTATTAACATTTATGTTATTTCACTGAACATAAAAGATTGCATTCTGTTGCAAAACCTTAGTATTCTATGAACTGTGTTAAAAGTTGTTCAGGTAATTCAAAGCAGCTTCTTTGATATCTTGTGAAATTGGTTCAGTTTAGTTAAATTTAATATGAATGTCTCACTGTTGAAAAAGGATTCACTGAAGAGCAACTCCACCTGCCCCTTTCAAGCAAGCCAGAGGCAACAGTGACAAGGAGCCAAAACTCCATCAATTGTCAGAAGTAGAGAACAAACCTTAGGAGTAACCAAGCTCAGTCAGGGCGACCAGTTCTCGTTTGACCAAACGTAAAGGGCAGAGCTGTAGTTCAGACATCAGTGGGCTTGAGAACAAAAACATCCATCATGGAGAAGGTGCAGGTCATAGTAGGTCCAATGCAGAGACTAGTCTTTGCAGGAATCGGCCTTGCACTCTTGATTTATCGATGACCATGGGTCGGATCCAAGATTTACCAGATAAGTGTGAACATCTATATGTACGCAACTGTATATCTTTAAACTGTCAGCTAGACGATTACATGCAGCACAATTAGAAGATGACAGGATTATCGTTAGAGAGGAGATGTGGGTTTTAGAGTATGCTAAGACACTCGCCACTGGCTTCCTTTAAGCTGTTTAACGGATTTCTCTCTACCTTTGCGCTCACCTTTAAGTCTAATCTTGTTAAGAAGGATTGTCATTACTGCTAGGCTGGACCTTTATCACCCATCTGCAGCAGGGCCAGAGAAAACCTTCAATTTTGGACACTGTCAGATAATTATGTACGTGTCCTGTTAGTATGTGAAAACTACATTAAAACAGAAGAATGGCCATAAACTAAAAATTGTAGTAGTCCATTTGGCTTGAATATGAATCGGCTCCTTGTACTTTTTTCTTTAGGCTTGTCCCAATAAATAGCAGACGCTCTTTCTCAAAACTGAAAGGACAGCACAGATGGCTAAGTAGGTTTTTCAGGTTGGGCTTCACAGAGATGCTCAGAAGTACAAATGAAAGCTATTTTAAGGACCAACCTGACAAATCTGGAGCTCCAGAGGGAAAGCGGTTGAATTGTTTGTTTGTTTCTAGAACTGAGCATATATTCATCTATCAGATGTGGAAGAGAGTTGTAAAATATTGGAAGAAACTGGGACTTCAAAAAGGTTTTTTCTATGTATGTATGGATGGATGAAGGTTTTTTTCTGTGGATGGATGGATGTATGTTTTTTTTCTGTGTATGGATGGATGGATGGATGAAGGTTTTTTTCTGTGTATGGATGGATGGATGTCTTTTTCTGTGTATGGATGGATGGATGGATGTTTTTCTGTGTATGGATGGATGGATGGATGAATGTATGGATGTTTTTTCTGTGGATGGATGGATGTTTGTTTGTGTATGGATGGATGGAGGGAGGTTTTTTCTGTGGATGAATGGATGGAATCAATTATTTTATGTTGTACTATGTGGGCATGCTTGTTTCTTACTAGTTGAAGAACATTCTAAAGTGTTACATTTTTTTCAAATAAATGCATTATTTTCTAATAATTGAATTGCCTTTCATCAATTCATCCTTCCTTGTAGCATGACTGCCAAATTCGAACCCTCTAGAGCTGTTAACAAATACATTTATTCACTTAAAAGAAATCACAGTCCTGACGATTTCACAGTGACATTAAGAAAAATTGTGATCATGATTTCATTTAGATTCATCATGCAACCCTAATATGGATAACCTGAGTCCACTTGGGTGGGTTTTATATTAAAAGCATTGTCTCATAAAATTGCCAGGCTTGTTTTATTGCACCAACTTGCCTGAAGTCAATTCCAGGCTAGCCTAAAACTGTTCATTCACATCACAAGCACATTTTTGCTAGGTTTTTGCATCCTACTCCTGGAACTATCTACCCTTTAACTCCAATAAACAAAGCAATTACTTAATTATTCATAATAACGGCTAGAATAAATATTCCAATTCATTATTTCCACATCCACAGATCTTCACAAAAAAAAGCCTCCTGTTAGGAAGTCGAACCAATGTTTGCCTTAATTTTATGTCTCCTAGCAAAATGAAACAAAGTGCACTCTGAATGAAAGAATTTAATTAGTCTCGTATTATGCATTTCTCCCTTGTTTTCCGTATGTGGTTTATCCGTTACACGCAGGGTCTGATTATTTTCTGAGCCGTGTGTTTCCTCTTTACTGCTCTTTATAAGGCGATGTTAAATTGAAAACATGGATTGTTCACCCTGAAGCAGCGGCGCAGGAAATTAGAGCGTTATAGTCGTGTGTTAAAGAACATTTCCTGTGTGTGTGTGTGTGTGTGTGTGTGTGTGTGTGTGTGTGTGTGTGTGGCTGCTGTTTTGGATCTGATGAAGCTCCACCACATGAAGCACTGGAGGATGCTTTACTGTACGGTTTGTTGTGACAACAGATGGTTTTAATGTTTTATGTTAGGTTGTTAGGGTTATTGAATGTTGAATCATTGCTCTGTATGATTCAGAACTGTACTTTCACAGACCACATTACCTTGCATTATTCCATCTAGGATAATATACTAGGATTGGACAGTTTAGCAGTGTATTGTACTGTACTATATTGTGTAACACTATACCATACTGGACTTAATTATACATGTATGATACTCCACAACACTGTATTGAACAGTTTACTGTATGTAATATGACACTATACATATTTTTCATTTTTTAGGTTTGTGCAAGTATTGTAGCAAATATTGTAATGATGACTGGGGTATGAAAATAGAGGTGCAGATCCAAATGCAATTTATTAAAGATAAGTCAGACAGGCAAAGGTCAAATACTGGATATCAGTGTGTGTATAGTCCCAGTAATCAGTAACAAGCTGTGAGTGTTTAATCAAGGGGTGATCTGGAACTGGTGTGTGAGTGCAAAGCATAATGGGATATGTAGTTCAGTTGAATGACAGGGAGTGTTCTCCAGCAGCTTGGAAGGGCAATACTGCTGGTGGTCATAACAGCTATACTGTAAGGAATAATATTTGACGAGCTGTTGAATTATTACGGGGTCATGACACAAAGTGGGTGTGTAATATTTGATAAAGTTTCAATGGGCCATTTCACTATGGTTTCCACACCTAAAAAAATAGCCATATTATACTATAAGAAACAATTGATGACAGGCTGTTGAATTATTAAAAAATAATGCACACCTGAGGTGGTAACACGGTCATGATAAAAAGTAGGTGTGTATTATTTTCTAATAATTCAAAAGGTACCACACCTAAAGTAAAATGCTCAGATTTAGTTTTTCAAGACATCCATTCTCAAACAGGTGTTTGTTTCCTTTTTCTACATTTTATTGTATTATTTAGCTGTGTGTTTATCTAAAAATAATCGCACAACCCAGATTGTCAGCCAATCAGCCAATTAGAACCAGGCATTCAACAGACCCGATTCAACATGACTGAGGTGTGAAAACAGGTGTGGATCCAATTGCAATTTATTAAAGATTAGTCAGACAGGCAAAGGTCAAAACAGGTGCAAACAGTAGCATGAGGATAATCCAAAAGAGTAGTAGAAGTCACAGGCGAAGAACAACAAAAACAGTAAACAAATGTCAAAAACACCACTAGGAACAACAGGGAAAAAGCTTCATAAAGTTCAGTACAGATAACAACACTTAGCTCTGGATATCAGCGTGTGTATATAGTCCCAGTAATCAGTAATGACAAGCTTCAACTGTGAGTGTGTAATCAAGGGGTGATCTTGAACTGGTGTGTGAGTGCAGTGCATAATGGGATATGAAGTTCAGTTGAATGTTCCGGGAGTGTTCTCCAGTAGCCTGCAAGGGCAACACTGCTGGTGGTCAAAACAAGCTGTTGAATTATTACGGTGTCATGACACAAAGTGGGTGTGTAATATTTGATAATAATTTAATGGGTCATTATACTATGGTTTCCACACCTAAAAAAATAGCCTTATTATACTATAAGGAACAATCGATAATGGGCTGTTGAATTATTACAAATGAATGCACACCTGAGGTGGTGACATGGTCATGATAAAAAGTGGTGTGCATTATTTTCTAGTAATTCAAAAGGTTGTAATTCAAAACAAGATTTTGCTCAGATTTTGTTTTTCAAGAAATTTGTCAGATTTTTGTCCTTGTTTCTTTTATATTTTTATTGTATTATTTATCTGTGTGTTTGTCTGAAAATAAAATAATTGCATAAATCAGAATCTTAGGCAATCAGCCAATTAGAACCAGGCATTCAACAGACCCATACTATACTATACTGTACTGTACTATACTATATTATATTATACTAGTAGTAGTCAACATTTGAAGTTGATCATCATCTTTCATTAAAGTTGTACTAAAACTATTGACCACCACCCATTCTTGTCTTAAAATGTTTTTTTGATCCACATCAAATGTTGACTACTGTATACTTTAAGCATAGTACTGCATTGCATTGTATTTTACTGTACTATGTGTTACTATTCTTAAATGTTTCCTAGAGTATTATCATGTAAATACTGTTATACATGGATTTTAGTACTATTGCAAATATAAGAAATACCACTGTATTACCATGTAAAACCATTACTCCATTATGGTACTGTAGTCCCACGTTACTTTATTAGTGTGTGTGTATCTGTTGCCAGTTCACAGCTCACACAAACAAACCAGCACACACACAGGCTCGCACACTCTGTCGTGCCTGACTCACAGGAGCTGATCTGAGAGTTTGTGCAGTCCTGCTCTGGATGTGACAGTGTCAGCTGAGATGAAGATAAATGAGCTCAGGTTTCAGGAAGATGTGTTCTTTTATCTCTGGAGCGACCGCTTTTGACAGCTTTGGGTCACAGCAGCTCCTAGAGAGATTATTTTTGGGAAACCTCGCAGCAGGATGCCACTGTTCTGACGTGTGTGCGTGTCGACTCTACATGTGTGCTTTTGCTTTATATCAGCATTTATTTCGCAGCTTGTTGTATTCTTTTGAATGCACTCGTCTGTGTTAATTCTCCCAGTCAGCAGACCGCACTTGGCCATCCTTATTCCAATGTTCCCTCATGATAATGTGTTATTTTGAAGAGTGGAGTCCGGCCAGTCGGTTGAGTGTTTGTTTGACCTCCACTCCTGTTATTCTGGGTCAAGCTGAGTTGCACAGCTCACAGTGTAACACACACACACACACACACACACACACACACACACAC
>CAIGQW010053631.1:22425312-22438709 GCA_903798125.1 Danio choprae | reverse complement strand
ATGGGTAATATATATTGGTGCATTTGAACAAAACAGATTTATTAAACATTTATTTATTAAAATAATATTTTAGTCACCGAGCATCTTTAGAAATAAAAGATAATATAATTAAATTCATGCAAAATATTGGAAAAAATAAAAATAAAAATTACAACCTACAAAATTTCAACTAAATTTTTCATTTTGTTTTTGTTTCTCTTGATTTTTCCTCTTTTTTAAAATTTGTATTTAATATTTTTCTATAACATAAATTTGGGTGTACTAGTTTAGTTAGATTAGCTCCAGATTTGCCTTCAGTACTGACTAATCTAATGTATATGCACAAATATAATATTGTATAGCTTCCTATTAAAAATATGAATTTAAAAGATAGATTTGTTGAGGGGTGTACTTATATATGCTGAGCACTGTATGTTATATTTATATATTCTTTTACTAAGAGAGGTAGAGAGGTGCAAGCAATCATTTACATTTTGTCAATACATGTTACTGTTTACCCTCAAGCATAAACTAAAACAATAAAATATTTAAATATAAAGAAAGCTTACATTGTTAATTTGTCATTCTTACATTGTCAAAAACCCAAATTATCACCAAAAACAAAATCTTTCTGTAACAATTGGCGATTACTCTTTTGCCTGACAAGTAAAGTTTTATATACTCATTTTGAGAGAAGCATGTGAGGATCATCGACAAACCAATCATATTATTATGCAAACAGTGCAAGTCCAAACCCCTATAAATAGTCACGTATGACTTACCCAGTTATCTTTTTGATTGTCAGCATCCCACCATACCACCCTGTCGCAGCACTTTAATCTATGCGTGGGAGCGTTCTGAGGCCGGGCTTGACACTGTGCTCGGACTCCTCTCAGTCTCTTTCTTTCCTGACGAGGGGAATAACACGAGCTAGGATGTCCCTCCAAGCTCAGAGCCCTCTTCCCGGACAGCACGCCAAATACACCTAAAGATTTTGTTTATAATCTGTGCGGGCGAACTCTTGAAATGACATTGAGTTTCCGATTAAGAGAACAGACCAGTAAGAAGTATGAACTTAAAGTAATACTCCAGATGGAAGCTGATTCTACATTTTAATCTCATTTATGCAACTAATGCATTTTAGTCACACATATCTTTACATTCCATATATCTACTAAGATGTTTTATACATTATGCAAATGTGTATAATTGTTTTATGCACACACACACACACACACACACACACACACACACCCACACACACACACACACACACACACACACACACACACACACACACACTCACACACAGAAATACAAAACATGCATTGGTTTGCATTATGCGTAACAGGATTAGGTGTGTGCGGTGGCTTCAAGAGCTGATCTGGGAATACTTGAGGACATCAACACTCTGGAGACCCCAAATCTTCTCTTTACTTCACTGCCTTTCATTTCACAAATGACTGAACTCTGTCAGTGTGATTATGAGCGAGCGTCTCCGCCAATCCATTAACCTGAATTTGAAATGTTGAGTTGGATCGGACACTGCCAGTATGTTGGTTTAATTGTAATTGGCAGCAGTGGGACTGTCTGATAATATTCATTGTCTGTGGTCACCGTTTGCCTGAAATGCAGCTGTTTTCGGTTGGGTGTGTGATGGCAAATACACACTCAATAAATGATTTTTGCTGCTTGTTCAAACTACTTATTTAAAATGAGCTGAATCAACACAATTCTTGAGTTATTTTTGGGGACAACTTAATTGTTTTATGTTCAATTTACTTTAAAAAAAGTAAATAAACTTACTTAAAATAATAATTATACTTTAAAAGTAATTTAAATTTAAAAGTAAATAATTATACTTAAAAAAAAAAAGAGTGAACTTAAACGATTTGTGTTGGGACAACATGAAGAGATTGTGCAGAACCCAGTATGTTTTTACAGTGTGAAGTAATGCTGATGCTGAGAGGTTTGAGATCTTAAAGGGTTAGTTCACAATATATTGTTTCTGCATCTGTATCACAATGTGCACATCCGCAATAGTCACATTGCTGGATCTGCAATGTCAAGTATGACTTATTGTTGACCAGGAGCTTGTAGATTAATGGCAAAGCTTAACTAATGGATTTGAAGTTTATTAACTTTGTGGATTTGAAGTTTATTAATTGTACATATTTAGTTTTTTTCTGTTGAACATATCAAGTGAGTTTAAATGGCTCCTATTTTACCCCCTTAACAAGATGTAAGATATGTCTTTGGTGTCTTCAGAATATGTCTGTAAAGTCAGCTCAAAATACCCATCAGATTATTTATTATACAATGCATAATATGCCCATTTTGGGCTCAGAGGACAATGTAGCTGTTTTTGTAGTCTGTGCCTTTAAATGCAAATAAGCTGGTTCTCCCATTATTCCCACGTGCGTGTCTGCTTCTTATGTTTTACGTCAGATAAACAGCAGTCAGTGACAGAGACAGACACGGATGAATCAGAAATACCAAGTAAGTTTATTTTATGTATTTATGGTGGAGTTTATTCAAGCCTTTCTGAAATGATGAATCACACACAAATGCCGTTATAAAGTTTGCAGTACTCACACACATTTAACTTTGAACTGTTTTTGCTCTCGTATATTGTTGCTCCTTGTATATTGTTGTACTGACACTACATAGCGATTTTACTGCCTTTGCTTGATTACAAACATACGCTGTTTTAAAAACATTTTCAACTTGTAAAACTCATTCTTGACGTGCAGCTGATCACGGAGAGATGAAACAGAGCTTTTAATCCCAGTTTCTTCGCAAATGTTCTCTGGACATGTTTATACGCGTCACTACGGAGACATGTTAATGCGCGCCTGTCAATCAATTCAGTGGGCTGGGAAAACTGCACTCCTACGTCATGTCGCCGTGGGCCTAAAAATCACTGGGATTTGGAACCTATTATAACGTTAAAAAAAGAGACTTGTTGTGTTTATATCACTCCAATATGATGGTGGACACACTACACCTACACACGGTTCTGTCCGAACAACTTTCAAATGTTGATTTTCCATCATAAGTGCCCTTTAAAGCATTCAGGGACAAGAAACAACAGCATTTGTCGCTTTTACAAAGAAATAGTGAATTCTATACACAAAAGGAGTAATTCAATTCATCCAGTGTAATATATTTCACATCGCAATGTAACTGTCACGATCACCAGCATTCTAGCATTTACAGATCGCTGGAGAACTACACATCGGCCACTAAATGAAATACAACTCCCAGAAGTCTTTGCACTCACACACCAGTTCTTGATCCCCCCTGATTACACACATACACACAGCTGGAAGCTCATGATAGACTGATTACCAAGATAAGTGCATCTCACTCACACACACTCTTTGCTGAGTCTTGTATCCTGTAAGTGAGCACTACAAAACATTTCCTTGTTTTAGCCTTACCATGGTTTTGACCTTTGCTTTGTGTATTATGTAAGTAGTGGTGGGCAAAGCGAGGCTTCATGAAACACTGAAACAGTCAAAGCAAATGTGTTGAAGTTTCGAAACGTTTCGAAACCCGTCTCTACAGTGACACCTAATAGTCATGTTTTTATGTATTGCTCTGAAACAGCTTCAGCAAAGAAACAGTTAAGCAAATTGAGGTATTAAACCCCACGTTGTAGAGTTGGTTTCAAGTGATTTAGTGGAGCGGCGAGAGTTCCTGACTAGCATGCCAAGATAATGGGTTCAAACCCAGGGTGATGCATCTATACGTGTTAGTTTTTAAATGCTCTGTTATTGTAACATGTTTTATTTTAACATTGGTCTGACATCCAAATAAACACTTTGTAAATAAATATGTCTTGTTATGGTCATAAAAAAGTAACATTATTAAAATACATCAAGTCATAATTTCAGCGTATTTGTACAAGTCGGGATTTGAACTCGGGCCATTTGCATTCGCACAGTCCACTAGGCTACATAAGCTAAAGTTTTTTTTCCAACCCTGTCATATAACGCAGATTCGCCAGTTCTCGAAACGCTTCTGAAATAGGGCTGTGCGATTTGGGGAAAATATCTAATTGTGATGTTTTTTTGACAGATATTGTGATTTCGATTTGATTTGCGATTTAATTTTGTAGTCAAGCTTCAGCTTAATGATCTGTATCGTAGCTTCTTACTGCTAAAATGCAGCGAGTGTTAGTTAAAAAAAGGAACTGAAAAGATATTAACTTACTTGAACATTAATTCAAATTTGTTTTTAAAAATTAAGAAATTACACTTAGTTTTATCCGTAGCAAACAGTAAACACAAATAAATTGACCTTACCTTTCTGTAAACAAGTTGAACTCAAATTAGGGAGTGTAGCTTATTATACAAACAAAAAAATTCTAATTATAAAAATACAGAACACTCAGCAAACTAATATGGCTGATAAAAGCCTTTCTGTAGCTTATATTGTCTAAAACTAAATAATCATCACAGATGCTACACAAAAAATCATGACGTTAAACGTATAGCTGTGGTACTCCAAAATGGCTAAAATAGGTGCGAGACGAAAGTGTAAATAGATGTGTTTATTTTTTTTTTACATTTTTTAATCCAGTTGGTCACTGCATTTAAGCTGTTCGTAAGTTCTTTCTTAAACTGGAAGGTAAAGTCCACACTAGGGGCAGACGGCATCATCTCACTTGTTTGCGATTTCCTGTTTGTTTGTTTTTATTGTGGGTGTGCCGCATAGTTCGGTTGCGCAATTCTGATTGGGCAGAGCTAAAGTGTGCACACTCAATTGGCTAGTAAGACTGTCACACACAGATGCCATGCAAGCATTTGCTCTGGGCGGGGACATTAAATAATACATATTTCATATCGCAGCCTCTTGCGATTATCCTATTGCAACGTTTCAAATCGCGATTACGATTCGATTTCGATTAATAGCACAGCCCTATTCTGAAATGACCAATGCTTTGAGTCGCTTTAGTCATGTGACCTGGTGTTTCGGATCATGCTTCGGTGCAGTGTTTCCGAAACGTCAGTTTCACATCAGCCATTCCTATGTTTAAGTTGTTTTGCCACCTGTCCTGACCATTTGACTGTTTATAACGATCACTCTCTGGATTACCTTCATGCTCCTGTCTGTTCCTGTTTTGACCTTGCCTGTACGACCATCCCAAAAGAAAGCTGCATTTGGATCCTCACTTTTGTTGCCAAACCAACTCATTACAGTAACAAAATATTGCAATGTCAATTTTTTTCCAATATCATTCAGCCTTAGTTCACCATCCATAGTAGGAACAAAAAAAAATACTATGGAAGTCAATGGATGTTTTTCCCTCCACAGCATTCAATATACACTGTACGAAATACACACAATTCATGTCCCAACACAAATCCATCAAGTTAACGTAACTAATTTAAGTACATTGAAAATAAAACAATTAAGTTTCCCCCAAAACAATCTCTGGAATTGTTTTGTTTCAGCTCATTTTAAATAAGTAGTATTGTATATTTTTTAATTGTATCTTTCTTTTGTTCAACAGAAGAAGGAAACTGATGTACAGATTTTGAACATTAAGTGTGAGTAATTGATGACATGAAAATGAACTACCCCTTTAATGCCGCTCTTGCTCATCCGCCAGCGGGCATAAGATCATAAAATGTCATGATATCAGCTGCAGATGGTGGGATATTGATCCAGACGTCATTATGGGGGCATTAGCTGAGCATTACATTTCAATTGGTTGACACAGTAGTTAATGCATATAGAGCGAGTGTTTGCAACCATATGTCTTTCTGTCTTTTATGTTTCCTACAGCAAAGCTCAAAACATTGCAATATCAATACCCCAAGCTGTGTTTGAAGTTAAGACCATAATTCATCAAGTGAAGTGCAGGCTCCAGAAAATGGATTTGACTTCACTCTTTTATTTATTATATTGTCATTTAATATCATTGATCAAATATATTGTAAGGTTTTTTTATGCTCACCAAGGCTGCATATATTCAAGAATAAATACAGCAAAAACAGTAATAATTTTAAATCTCATTTCTATTTAATATAATTGATTTCTGTTTGAATCTATTTTAAACTAATATTTATTCCTGAGATGCAAAGCTGAATGTTCAGCCTCATTACTCCAGTCTTCAATGTCACATTATCAAGATATAATATAATAATGATATAATAATTATAATATACTGATTTTCTGCTCAAGACACATTTTTTATTATCAGTTTTTGACAACAGTTGTGGTGCCTAATATTTTTTGTTGTTGAAATCTGACGTAATATCCAATAAGAAGCACTTAAATCGTTAAACTGCTTTAAAATTCTGCAACTAATGCGTCTATATATAACTGTCCTATGAAAATGAAATGACAAATTATATTTTTATAGTACATTACAGTCAGTCACTACAGGCGATGATGCACATACCTGCATCGCGAGCCGTGAATGTACGCAAAATACACATGAAGTTATCAAAACATTAAACTTTAATATTTTGTGAATCAACTTTGAAACCAGAATATTCCCATATTACTGGTGTCCTGTTTTTCTTTGATATTAATTAGCCTATTAATGCACAATCGCCTCAGCAAGAAGGTAGCTGGTTCGAGCCTCGGCTGGGTCAGTTGGCATTTCTGTGTAGAGTTTGCATGTTCTAATATTTTTTGTTGTTGAAATCTTGATACAAGTAGTGGTGCACAATTTTTTGGGTTGCCATATCAGTATAGACTGATAAATGTTTATTTTTAAAGTTGCATATATTTGTATGATTATTTATTGGCCATTCAAAGTTGCAATAAAAGTGTTAAAGATTTTAGCTAAAGACATTATTTGTTTGCATTTAGTTTTTTTGGAATCAGTCTAAGAAAAAAAAGTATATCCAGATTTGTATTTAACCCTTTGATGTATATATGGGTCCAAAGTGACCCGACTGACTTCTGACTTTTTATATCTTTGTAATAAATTAATTTCTTCACTTGGTATTTCAGAAATTTCTCAGTTAACTTGTTTTTGACCATCACAAATCCTTATTTATTTCTTACATTTTAAATAAAAATGTCTTTGTTGGTAAATTAGGGAGTATTTATATAAAGTAATGTTTAATGCTGATATAAACTGATTTCTGGGGCAGCACGGTGGCGCAGTGGGTAGCACAATCGCCTCACAGCAAGAAGGTCGCTGGTTCGAGCCCCGGCTGGGTCAGTTGGCATTTCTATGTGGAGTTTGCATGTTCTCCCCGTGTTTGCGTGGGTTTCCTTCGGGTGCTCCGGTTTCCCCCACAAGTCCAAAGACATGCACTATAGGTGAATTGGGAAAGCTAAATTGTCCGTAGTGTATGTGTGTAAATGAGTGTGTATGGATGTTTCCCAGTGATGGGTTGCAGCTGGAAGGACATTCGCTGCGTAAAACATATGTTGGATAAGTTGACGGTTCATTCCGCTGTGGCGACGCCAGATTAATAAAGAGACTAAGCCGAAAAGAAAATGAATGAATGAATGAATGAATAAACTGATTTCAAAAGATGAAACAAAAACATTTCCAATCAAGCATGAAATGACGTAAGAAAAGTATGTGGTTCATTTCAGACTCATGTTGTGCATTAAAAGTGGGTTTATGTAGCTTGTGCGTCAAAGGGTTAAATGAGCAATATCACAGTCATAGCAGCACTCGTGAGAGGCATGCGCTAATGTCCCACCAGTGACAATATACAGCCATATTGCACTGCTCCGAGTGGGATATTGCATTTATACAAGAGTTCGATGGCAAAATCGTATATATAAAAAAGAAAATCCAACACGGAGAGTCTCAAAAACCTTTTTGTTAGAGGAACTACTTTTTTCCACCATTTATTCACATCTGCAGCTGACCGTCAGAACAGCAGAAACCGTTGCTACTTCACAAACGTCACTTTATAGCTAGTATTGGAATAATTCTCTTGCGTAATGTCTAAAAGGATGACAAAGCAGGTGATTTTGCTGACATTTTAAGATTATAAGGCTGAACGGCATGAAATGCCATCAGTCTACATAGATTTCCCAGTATTTTTCTGTTGCAATCTGGAGATCCCAATAATTAACCCCAAAAAAGCCAGAGCAAACCAAACACTACCAAATTACTATGGTATAAATACAGCACTACAAAATACAAAAGAGAGAGATCGACTTAGAATGTCACTTACCTGTTCTGATTTAAGGATTAGCTGTAGTTTGAAACGTATATGCTGAAAAAATGCTGTTTTTCTCCCCTAAAGACTTATTATGCGATCTCTGTCGCCATCTTGTGGAGGAACGTCAACCATCTTTGCTCTGCTCAGTATGACAGGCTGATCGATGCCGACGCGCTGAATCTCTGAAATTATAAATATTTATATATATAAAGCCTATTAATCATATTTTGGGTGGTTTATTCTGCTGCGGCAACCCCTGATAAATAAGGGACTAAGCCGAAACAAAATGAATGGATAAATAAATGAATCACATTTTGTTTTCCAAAGGGTTATCAATATTGACACCAAAAATCAATGCATACTTTATACATAGTCACACATATGTTAACATACATACATATTCAAGTCAATTGAGATAAAACTATCTACTAAATGAAGAAACGTACATTATTTGAAAACCTCTGGTAACACTTTACAATAAGGTTGTATTAGTTAATGTTAGTTTATGCATTTACTAACATGAACAAATAATGAACAATAGATTTATTACAGTATTTGTTCATGTTAGTTAATGAAAATACAGTTGTTCATTGTTAGTTCATGTTAACTCACGGTGCATTAACTAATGAACCTTATTGTAAAGTGTGACCAAACCTCTCATGGACAGTATCTGCAATGTAAGCTCCTTGCATGTCTCTCGAAAGAAACTGCTTTTCATGACTATAACATCCATTAAAATCGCAGACCGAGAAATAACGATGGCTCTCTGTGATTAATGAATGCCTACGAAGAAGCAAAAATAATGAGAGAAATACGAGATACACACTAATCCCTTGCAAGTAACCTTCGCCTCATTTGACTTGTACTGCATGCAATGTGCCTGGAGGAAAGCCCACAACATGGAGAACACTGCGTCTCTCTCTCTTTCTCACACACACACACACACACACACACACACACACACACACACACACACACACACACAGAGAGAGAGAGAGAGAGAGAGAGAGAAACACACACAAGCTGTCAATTCTAATCAACAGCATTTGCACATGTACAACATTAATAGTTCCTTCCATTCTCATACACACACAAGCTAATCATATCCAGCCTTTGCTGCTTCATAATGTTCGTTTGCTCTGACGTCCTAGATGGGAGGAGTATGTGTGTTTATAGGAGTGTGTGCCGCACAGCTGAGAGAAACTAGTGCTTATCTACTGGTGTAATGCACGAGCCACTAGTTACTGCTGCCGTCTTAAAGCCACACCTGCTTCATTTTATCCAAACGAGAGAGAGAGAGAGAGAGAGAGAGAGAGAGAGAGAGAAAGAGAGAGAGAGAGAGAGAGAGAGATCATGGACAAGTGCATTGAAAATCCCTGCAGTCACCAGCTGAGCACCGTTCGATGCTAGTCTTACGTTTGCTGCTCTTCTGTATTTCTGCACTTTTCCATGATTCTGTGATTTCTTTTTCTCCTGACTTGACAAACACCAGGAATAGAACTGAATCTAAACGGATTCATATTTGCTTTTTGAAGAGTCTCTTGGACTGTTTGACATACAGGTGGATCGTTTTTAATCCCATTTTTTCAAGAATAATGCCATAATAAAACCATTGGGACAGTATTTGGGAACATCTCAGTCACACTGGATGCTGCACTGTGTATTCCTCACATTTGCGTTTTTAAAGAGATTCTTGGACTCCTCAGCATACAGGTGGATTTTTTAATTCTTTATTTGTTATTTTGAACAATAATGCCATAATAAGACTATTTAGACTGTATTTAGGAATATCTCAATCACACTGAATGCTGCACTGTGTATTCCTCACGTTTGCGTTTTTGAAGAGAATTTTGGACTGCTCAGCATACAGGTGGATTTTTTTAATTCTTGAACAACAATAATGCCATAATAAGACCATTGAGACTGTATTTGGGAATATCTCCAGCGCGCTGGATGCTGCAGTGTGTGGCAAGACACATCGGATTGGTTGTGGGTGCAGGTGAAGATGCCTGCTATCCTGGTGGTCTCTAACATGAAGTCTGGACTGCCGAAGCCAATCCACAGCGCCCTCCCCATCCCTCAGGTGCCCACCCGAGCTGTGGCCCCCCGGCCCTGTTTTTCCAGCCCCCCGCAGAGCAGCTCTCACCTCCACCTCCAGAGTCAGAGCGGGTGGATGCCTAGCAAAAACTATCACAATGTTGACAGTGGAGAGGACACACAGGTTAGAATTGCGTGTGTGTGTGTGTGTGTGAGAGAGAAAGAAATTCAGGGTCTTTTTTCACAGAATTGAAGGGGTAGTTCACCTAAAAAAGAAAAAGTACTTGCTATTTACTCTCCCTCAATGGGTTACAAACCTTCCTTTATGAGTTTCTTTCTTCCATTGAACGTCTTCTGTTGAACCATTGACTTCCAGAGTAGGAAAAACTAATACTATGGAACTCAGTGGTTACTGGCTTTGTGGATTTCTTCAAAATATCTTGCTTTGTGTTTAACAGAAGAATAAAACTCAAACAGGTTTTGAATGAGTAAACGATGACAGGGGGAACTATCGCTTTAAGTATGTCATTATATAAGATATTGTGATAAATGTTGATTTATATCATGCTGGATATAAAGTATAGATTCTTATAAAGCATAGATGGTTATAAAGAAAGATATAGATAAAGTATAGATCGAGATTCAGATGAAATAATATATTGATCTGGCTATGTGAGACCTTATTTTGAATTATTCTTTTTTTATTGCATGACACATCGACATTGCAGTACAGAATAGATGTTTAGGCGTTATCTTCAGCATTGTATAAGCTGTCGTTTCGAGTGTCATATTACAGAAGTGAGGCTCTAAGTAATATACTTTTAGTTTGTTTACACGCTATTTACATATTGACAATAAAAAAGGATTATAATACATGAACATTCTGAACCCTCTCTAGTCAATTTAATGCATTGTATTATCTACTGCATGGAGTCTTTGCATCATTATATCTTTCACAATCTGTTTATCTTGGAGGTTTGAGCTTGACAAACCATCTGTAGGAAACACACTCTTTCCTCTATAGGCACCAGACACTTTCCTACAAACACTTTGTTACAAGGACTCTTAAAACTGATGAGCAAATGTATGCTGGGTTCACTCCAAATGCGGAATATAGCATTGACATAAAATCAAATACACTGATATTTACATGCTACCAAAACAGTGTGTTTTTGTAAGTGTACTAAAACTGTAATTTGTCTAAAAAACAACATGCAAAACATGGCTTTTTTTATCTTTTTTAGATTTAAACATTGTCGGTTACTTAACTATTTCTATACTATTGTGTTATTAGTACTATTAATTCACAGCAATATTCATATTTTATCAAAATTTTGAGATTCTCAAAAGATTGCGTTGAACAATACTATTAAATTTGTGCTTTTACACCTTTTAGGTGAGTGTTATGATGGCAAAATTAACAAGTAATGAGAATGTATAATTAAAAATACAATATTTCCCAATAAAGTTTAAATATTGATTGAAACGATCATCTGATAACTGTAATTTGAGTTGCACGGTTAATTGAAGATTTTGTCAGGGTGTTGCACTTACTCACCAGAACCTGCTTTCAGATGGAGCAGCAGTTACTAACATAGTTTACTAACAAGCTACACACAAAAAATGTAAGGTGATTTTATCATACGATTCTGAAATTGAAGACAATCATTCTGTGATTTGACAACTGTTTGCGCCACTTCTCAGTGAACTATGGCTCTGTGTGGCTACTATATCTTAAAACATGTGAAAATACAATATTTGATAATATGTTTTTACTCCAAACTCACCTCATAACGTCAGTAGAGTGTTTGAAATAAATCATTTTATGAGATTTCATAGTCGTGGGATTATTAGTCAAGAAAAAAAATTTGATTACAGGACTGTCATGTAATACATTTTTGATGTGTTTTTTGACGCAAATTTTAGATGTCAATTTGATGTCGTTTTGACATTAAGGAAGTTTACATGCTTTGTAGGGAGACAAAATTTGGAATTGAAGCTTTCAGATGAACAAAACTGTTCCTATATTATAATATCTTTTGGTCGTTATTTTTTGGTGGTTAAAAGGGGATCAATGTACGGATGTCAAATAGACATCAAGGTTTTGACATCAAATTATTTCTCATTTTATGTGTTTTTTGACGTTGTTTTGACATCAAGTTGTGCACTGGGTGATCACAGAGCCGTGCTTCCCTGACAAGATGTGCATGACAATTGAAGCTTTTGCTAAATCACAATTTTTGTTTCATTTTAGTTTATCGTGCAGCCCTAACCGAAATACAGGGAAGTCTTTGCCTTGTATGACTAAATGCAGATGCTCATCACCACAGATTAGCAGTAAACCTGTGTATATTTCTCTCACAATACTATGACACTGAACATTTACTACATCCTTTTAGCATTGTCCTGTTAGATACATCCATGAGATCTAAATCATGATAGTATCCAATAACTGTGGTATATATAAGGGTAAAACCATGTCACTTGTTTTGAAAGGCTATTGGAAGAGTGTTTGTTTTACTAGCCTGCGAGTGTTGAGCTATTGTGTGTGTGTTTGTTCTCCAGTCATATCTAAGCAAGCCAGGGTGACTCGGTTTATTTTTGAGTTAGTAAGTCTGCTAGGCAACCTAGGAGACATCTCTTTCTCTCTCTCTCTCTCTCTCTCTCTCTCTCTCTCTCTCTCTCTCTCTCTCTCCCTGCAAACGCTCAAATGCCATTTAAGGCTTTGTCAAGGGAAAGGAGAGTGTGTTCTTGTGTGTGTTCTGACAGGAGGGTACAGATTGGACAAAAACTGATCTTTAAGAATCAAGGAACTATAGTTTGGCCTTTGGATGCATGACTGAAGTGAATTAAAACAGACTAACAAAAAACAATGAAGAAAAAGGTGAAGGTACCAGGTTTATATTCATTTTTTAGACAACTAAATAACAATGTATTAGCATAAGAGTAAATAAAGCTATACTTGGTGGAATAACAGATTTTCAGTTACAACAAATAAAATATTAAAAATTGTGTTAAACGAATAATCCCAAGTTATGCAAATTTAAAGTACATAATTGTGTGCACTGTGTATATTATTATTTAATGTAAATACACACATCAATGTATGTATGCATGCATGTGTGTGTGTGTGTGTGTGTGTGTGTGTATATATATATATATATATGTATATATATACACCCACATACATACTGTGGGTACTCTCTCTCTCTCTCTCTCTCTCTCTCT
>CAIGQW010053631.1:22394411-22406441 GCA_903798125.1 Danio choprae | reverse complement strand
GTGTGTGTGTGTGTGTGTGTGTGTGTGTGTGTGTGTGTGTGTGTGTGCGCGTGCGTGCTTGTTCATGTGTGTGTTTTCATGTGCCTGTGTGTGTTTGTGCATACGTGTCTCTTTATGCGCCTGTGTGTTCATGTATGTGTGTGTGAGTGCCTGTCTATGTTCACATGTATGTGTCTGTGTGCATGTGTGTGTTTTTGTGTGCCTGTGTGTGCACACCTGCTTGTGTACTTTGTATTCCTAATGTTGTGGGGACTGTATGTGCGTGCTTGTGTGTTTGATCCTGTGTGTGTGCATATGTGCTTGTGTGAGTGATACTAGCTTTGAAAGGAGAGTAAATGAAGTGCTGGAAGTTTCTGGATTAATTAAACCCCAATTAGCGTGTTTTGAGCTGGAGAATGAGGCGGCAGTGAAAGACAGACGGAGAGCAGGATTTGACACTGCAGGAAATCTGTCCTGGTTTTCCACTGCATGTTTGTGTACTTTTTCAAGCATGTTTTTGAAATAACAGATTTTGTGCAGTGTTTTCATGCTATGTTTACAAAGGCTCTGTTTTAAGAGTATTTTGATTTCTCTAATATGAGGTTTATGTGCTGTTGAAGAGTTCAGATGTTTCGGTCTTGTGACCCTGAAAGTCTGTAAATGGTGTCAGCTGACTGATTCTCACATAACTGTGACCTTAATGCAATGCAGATTGAGAATGTGAATCACAGAGCAAAAAAAAAAGAGCATTACTCAGTGTTTATTTTGACACTAGTCAAGAGAGGGTTGAGGAAAGGTTTACTGTACAGTTTTTTAAAAAGTTAGCTTTTTTGATTTTGAGTTTAACAAGTAAGCAAATGTATTGAATACTCAACTTTGCCATTTTCAATAAAAAAAAAATAGATAGATGGATGGACGGACAGATGAAGAGATGGATGGATGGATGGATAGATGGACAGACAGGCTTACAGATAGATGACAGACAGACAGACAGACAGACAGACAGACAGACAGACAGACAGACAGACAGATAGATAGATAGATAGATAGATAGATAGATAGATAGATAGATAGATAGATAGATAGATAGATAGAAGATTTTTTATCTTTTTTTTAATTTGTTGATGGTACACAATTTCTTTAAAGAGTTCTGTTGTATTTATGTAGAAGTGCATTTATAAAAACAGTTTTATGCACTTTCATATATATATATATATATATATATATATATATATATATTTTTTTTTTTTTTTTTTAAGCGTTTATCTTGCATATTATTTTAATCAGAGAAAAGGGTGTAATATGACAGGAGCATGAACCACCGTTGTGTGTTCTCCTGTGTGGTCATCTGAGACTAATGATAGCTGTTATTCCGCCGTGGAGGAATAATCACTTAAATATGGACCTCAAGAGGAACTTTAAGGGGCCACCAACCCTGAGGGCAGAACGTTCCTCCAGAGTTCCCCCATGATATGCATCCGAGAACAAGACTATTTCAACTCTTCATGTGCAAATGATTGACATTTAAGCAGTTCATTGTTTTTGGACAGTAACTGTTTTCCATTTTGCATCATTTTGTCTATTTCTGAGCTTTGCTTTCTGATAAATAAGCTGGGTCATTCTTGTTTTTTATTTTTTTGGGCCTGTCCCACTCTCGGCCCCTCTCTTTCCTCTCTCTCTACCTATTGGAAGTCATTAGTGGTCTGACCCACTTCTCTCAGGCTGGCATGGCTAATTGAGCCTTAATCACTTCCTAATTGCTGCTTTGTTTCTGTGCCGCTCATTAAATACCAAACTGAATGGGATGGGAACTGTGTTTTTGTCCATGTCAGATAGAGGAGTAAGATATACAGATTTTAAAATCCAACAAATAAATGAAATTGAGTTTAATATGTTCTTTTTGTAGCAAATTGGCAAGCAACAACTTAACTTAAAGCTACAGTTCACCCCTAAAAAGGAAAATTGACTAACTATTGACTCACCCTGAAGTAGTTAAAAACCTTTATGAGTTTCCTTTTTCTGTCGAGCACAAAATAAGTTATTTTGAAAAATGTTGGAAACCGGTAACCATTGGCTTACATAGTATTTGTTTTTCCTACTATGGAAGTCAAATTTCCAACATTTTTCAAATGGGGGGGTGAACAATCCTTTTAAAGGCACAGTTCACCCAAGAATGAAAATTGTGATCATATACTAAAATCCTCAAGTGGTTTCAAAGCTTTATGAGTTTTTTTTCCTTTCTGGTCAGCACACAGGCAAAGAAATATTTTTTGAAGAAAGTGGATACAAGTTTCTAACATTTTTCAAAACATTTCTTTTTTTGTTAAACAGAAGAAACAATCTCATGGCTTAGAAGAAATGAAAGAGTTTAGGTAAATAATGAGATGAATTGTCCCTTTAAGTGCTTGCCAAATGTTGCAAGCTATGTCATGTCAGGTAGTATTTCAGTCGGCTTAAAAATGATGTAGATCATAATAAACAACACAATGTCTCTGTGAGCAAAATAGAGCTCTCACTTGAGGCATTCATTGGGGTATATCCTTCGTTTTTACAGCTCTTCTCTGTAATGTGTAGCAGTAGCATATTCTCAGCCCTTCATTTATTTATTTATGTTAGTTTACTTTGGCTTATTTTTGATTCTGGAGCATCAGCTGACTAATGGAGCCAGCGTTTTCAGTCTGATATATAGAGAGATTTTTTTATTAAACTTTATATTACATTAAAATAAAAAATTGTAACAATTTAACCAATTATTTCACCTTATTTTATTACCAAACTTTAAAAGGTTATTTTACATTTTTCTTAATACGCTCCACAAGCCTGTGTCATTTCAAAATCCAGCACATTTTTCATACCAAAATAAAAATCACACCTAATTCTTTTATTTTACCAACTCTTTAAAAACATTGACTGTATTACACCTGTTATTCTAGTTTTTATTTTCTACTTAAATAAATAGACATTTTTTGCCTGTCCAAGAATGGAATTAAACAAACGATCTGTACTTTTGTCTTAGTTTTAGACACCTTAAAAATGTTAATAAATACAGGCATGCTGAAACTTTCATTAAAATCATCAACGATATCTTTCAACAGTCCAAACAATGGTTGCAACCTTTCAAAATATTAAAAAACAATGAAAAACTGCTTCTCTCTGACCACAAAAAATACAACTATGCAGCATATTTACCGTAGCATATTTAACATAGAAATAGTGCCATGCAAGATCTTCCAACTGCAAATCTCCATTTTATTTTTTAGAGAGAGAGAGAGAGAGAGAGAGAGAGAGAGAGAGAGAGAGAGAGAGAGAGAGAGAGAGATCCTGTGCAAGAACTCCATGCAGTGTTTGAGTTTTATTTGCAGTGAACTGGATTTACTGAGACGCTTCATGCTGGACTGACTGAACCAACACACTTTAACAAATGGACCTGCCAGGTGAAGGAGAGCTATTGATTTCATTCGTTGTTTTTCCCCCTTATGATTGTAATTACACTTTCGGGCTATTTTTTTTGAAGGAGATATCGATGTCATTCTGTAAGGTTTGTCTAATTTTGCTGTGTGACTTTAAAGACCATGTTTGGTTCTGTGTTGTAGAAGTACATCTGTTGTTTATTTGATCAGTTAAAGGGATAGTTCACCCAATAAAAAATATGTAATCACTATTTATTCACCCTTAAGAACCTTTATGAGTTTCTTTTTTCTGTTAAACACAAAAGAAGATGTTTTGAAGAAAGCTGAAAACCGGTAACCATTGACTTCCATTGTAGAAAAAACAAATACTATTGAAGTCAATTTATATCTTTCTTCAAAATATCTACTTTTGTGTTTTACAGAAGAAAGAAACACAAAAAGGTTTGAAACAACTCAAGAGTGAGTAAACGATGACAGCATTTTCATGTTTTGTGTGAACTATCCCTTTAACCATACCTAATTGTATGTGTTCATTCAATGCACTGCACATGCAGTTTAAATAGTATTACATGTTTTGTCTCTTAGAAATGTTGAGAGAAGCAACATGAGTTGGGATTCAGTTGTAAAATGATTTTTATTAGGGGAAAAAATGGTATTCTACCACAGTTCTCCTGCCTGACATTATGGAATGCTTCCACAATCTGAAATACTTGTATGGCTTTTTATTCTATATTCTTCACCTATATTAAGCTAATTATTGTATTGCATTATTTTGTATTATTTTGCTATGTTGGGCTGCACGGTGGTGCAGTGAGTAGCACGATCGCCTCACAGCAAGAAGGTCGCTGGTTCGAGCCTCGGCTGGGTCAGTTGGCGTTTCTGTGTGGAGTTTGCATGTTCTCCCTGTGGTTGCGTGGGTTTCCTCCGGGTGCTCCGGTTTCCCCCACAAGTCCAAAGACAAGCAGTATAGGTGAATTGGGTAGGCTAAATTGTCCGTAGTGTATGTGTGTGAATGAGTGTGTGTGGATGTTTCCCAGTGATGGGTTGCAGCTGGAAGGGCATCCGCTGTGTAAAACATATGCTGGATAAGTTGGCAGTTCATTCTGCTGTGGCGACCCCAGATTAATAAAGGGACTAAGCCGAAAAGAAAATGAATGAATGAATGAATGAATGAATGAATGAATTTTGCTATGTTTATTAATTGTAGTTATTATTTTTTTCTTTTGGATTTTTTAACATGTTTGAAATTAAGTCTAAAATAAGTGAGTCAAAAAGATTTGACACAATCTATTACAAGCGCTATAGAAATAAAGATGAAAACAGAACCGTTTACAAAAATTGCAGTTGCACATCATGTCAAAATGCACAACTAATTCAATTCAAGTTTATTTGTATAGCTCTTTTCACAATAATTATTGCTTCAAAGCAGCTTTACAAAAGGTGCACATTATTACAATCGAATTCGGAAAACTTAAGGTTATTAGTTACCATAGCTTTATTAGTTACTAATAATTTGAACCAATTAACTAGTAACTAATGGACCCTTTTCACAAGACTGTCATGACGCGTTTAACGGTCTTAAATCGTTGAAAGTTTTTAGTATTTAGATTTTTTAAAAACTGTATGAACATTTATATGCATTTACGTATGTAGTATGTCATCTTTGCGTCAAATTACAAAAAACCGAATTACCGCTTGTGTGAGGTGTTTCTAATGCAGCATCAATAGGGCTGAGAGTGAATTTGACATTATTCTCTCCGCTGGCTGTCATCATCAGTCTCACACAATTTTTTTCCTTTTTTTCTGAAAGTCTTTATAACATCATCGTGGAGTTTTTCTTTTATTATTTGAGCAAACAGGGTTGTAAAATTATTTGTTGTATTCTCCCATTCACTGAGCTCTAAGTTTACCCAGCTATGATGCCTTCCGCTACTGAGAAACCTGGAAATGTGAAAAGAGTCTATAGCTTTTAACAGTTATTATATATAAACAGTTAACCTGCAGTTATATAGCATATAGGTGATGTCCATGTGTACATGTTCAATGAAGTGTGTTTGTGTATTATGTGTTGTCCTTGAAGTCTTTGATCTCTTCTCATATCTAATATGAATTTTTTACAAAGAAATACAGTAATTACATTACATTACTTCTTTAATATATTAAAGAAGTGCATTAAAGATATCAGAAGATTATATTGAATATTGAATATCCCGCATTTCTGCCAGTGGTTCACCTTTAAGTGTTACTACGGTAAAGCAGATATACACCATGTATAAACTCTTCTCGAATTCACAGCTGATATAACTATCAGAAAATGTGTGATTTTTTTTTTTGAAGTTCCTTCACAGGAAAATAACCCCACACTGTTAGACATTTTATTGTATTTCCGCAGTAACTTACTGGCAGCATTGTTGCCAGCAAGTTACCACAACTGCCCCAATACAGTAACTTACCTGTAAATGTGTTTTACAGTAGCAGGGCCCTACCGCAATTTCATTTTATAGTAAAACAGTCTTACCGCAACTTCTTTTTATGATAAAATGCCATTTTAATTTTTCAGTATGACAATTTTTACAGTACTTTTGACCATTTTTACTGTCATTTATTTACATTTTACACTAGCAGTACAAAACCTTTATTTTTAGCATTTGATATTGAATTGAATAAATTCCGTACAAGTGACGAGATTACAAACAACACAATTTTTGTTATTCATTGTTATTATATCTATTTTAAGTGGTTTATGAAGGTAATTTCCATTCATCCATCTATTTTAAATACATTTTGTGATACAAGATGTTAATTGAAAATTTTTTGTTTAATTAACTGTTTCGTTATTGTCTTCAACTACAGTAGCAGTACTTAATTACTTTGATTACAGTAGAATACCGCAAATTCCTAATATGCAGTAAGAACTTACTGTAAAAGCTTTTTAATTACCCACAATGCAGTGCATATTATAGTAGTGAACTGTGAAGCACATATGCGGTATTTTACTGGGCATTTTTGCAGTAAATACATGTAAAATTGTGGCAAAGTCTAACAGTGTGCATACCCTTTTTTAGTATCTTTAGGTTCAGTCTTTAAAAAAATAATTAGAGTCTGTGAGAAATCAAAATGTGCAAAGTTTATTTTGCTAGCGCACATTGTTTTTCTTTAGGTGAACAACTGATCTGTGCAAGTTAATCCAGCAAAAAAAGGGTTGATTTGGTAATCTTCAATCAAAGTCTGGCCATTTTCTTCTGCATTTGGAGTGACAGTATTTCTGTCTGTATGTGACTATTCAGTTTGACGCCTTCAGCCACAATATTTTTAACCACGTCTCTCATTGCTCTTAGTGAATGATGCTCAAAAAGAGAGCACCGTCCCCTACTCAATATTCCGTTTCAGTTGGAAACACATCAACACACTGAAATAAGTCTCACAAACTTCAACATGATTTACTTTTTTGGTCCAACAAAAATAATAATACAAAACTGTCACGTGTAAAATGTGTCTTCAAATGTCTATTTTTGTATGGTTTGTGTCTTCATGTCAGTTATGTAGTTTCACACGGTGCACAATAGCTAAACTTGTCCTCCAGTGTTTGAATGGGCTTTACTGTCTTACTCTCTGTGTTAGAGTAAACAGTTTAGAGTGGATCTCAGTCGACTGTCTGCTGCTCACTATTAGAATAACATTAGCTCTTGGGTCACTAGCCTTTTATGGCCAGGGAGAAGTGTTTCAATATTGATCTCGGGTTAAACGTTCAAGCTTTTTTCCTCCTGCATGCCTTAGGTTTAGATTTAAATCTACATTTATTTTGCTTATAGGTTCTGTTCTGCAAATCTGCTAATTAACTAAAACATCCTGTTTTATTTCCAGATCCTGCCTTTATTACTGTCTGTCATCACTGTTGTTGTATTGGTTGCTATTTTTTGTATCTCAGTCTTATCTTGTATCTTTCTATGTTAAGATGAAATCTGTTTAGATTACAGTTTGATTTCAAAATGTATATCAATGGGGTACGAATAGGGACCGTTCCAGCTAAAAATAAGAAAATGAAAAGTTGCAAATTATGCAAAATTATATAAAAATATTACTGGACAACAAAATAAACATTTCCAATTTGAAGGGTATTTGTAATCTGATGTTAATTGAAATGTGGATTTTGTTCAAATGTGGCACAGCAATATATTTGTTTGACTTGGATTTGTTAATATGTAAAGTCAGATTTTTTGTGTTTTTTGCTGTTAACTCATTTCCCAACATTTTTGGTAATTGAAAGAATACCATGAAATATTTGCAGAGAGCTAGCTGGCAGCTAGCTGTCTGCAATTCTCACATGGTCGCCCACTGAAGCTAAGCAGGGCTGCGCCTGGTCAGTACCTGGATGGGAGACCACATGGGAAAGTTAGGTTGCTGCTGGAAGTGGAGTTAAATTTGCCCAACGGCCTCTGTCCATAATGGCCTCCTAACCATCCCCATCACTTTGTCTCCTCTCCACCAATCAACTGGTGTGTGGTATGCGGTCTGGCGCAATATGGCTGCCGTCGCATCATCCAGGTGGATGCTGCACACTGGTGGTGGATGAGTAGATTCCCCCCAATGTGTAAAGCGCTTTGAGTGTCTAGAAAAGCACTATATAAATGTAAGGAATTATTATTATTATTATAAATAGTATGTGAAAAATGTAAATCAGAAATATTGCCTTGGCAAGTAAATGAAGGAAGTTTATGTGCTAAAATGTGTGAAGTTTAAATAAAAGTAAATTCAAGCTAAACGAAAATGTTAAAGTAAAAACAAAATGTCAAAATCACATAAATTACTGAAACTAAATTTGAAGTAAATTCTGAAATTATAAAAAATCTAACAAATATACTTTAATATGAAATAAACAATATTTTACGCTGAACAAAAAACACACATTTAAATTCTGATATTAAAAATAGATGTTCATTTAATTAGGTTAAACATCTGAATGTGGCTTTTGTAATGTAAAAATCAAGATTTCATGTGTTTTTTCCTGTTAACAACAAACATCCATCACACTCAGAAATAAAGGTACAAAATCTGTCACTGGGACGCTACCTTTTCAAAAGGTACAACAGGTGGACATTAGTACCTTTAGGGTGCACTTTTGTACCTTTTTAGTTTCACTTTTGCACCTTTGAGGTACTATAGGTACATTTGTACTTTTTAGGCATTAAGTACAGTTGAAGTCTGAATTATTAGCCCTACTGTATATTTTTTCCCCAATTTCTGTTTAACGGAAAGAAGATTTTTTCAACACATTTCTAAACATAATAGTTTTAATAACTCATTTCTAATAACTGATTTATTTTATCTTTGCCATGATGACAGTACATAATATTTTACTAGATCTTTTTCAAGACACTTCTATACAGCTTAAAGTGACATTTAAAGGCTTAATTAGGTTAATTAGTTAATAGAGCAAGTTAGGATGTTTAAGCAAGTCATTGTATAACAGTGGTTTGTTCCGTGGACAATCAAATATTGCTTAAGGGAGCTAATAATATTGACCTTATAATATATATATTTTTTAAAAACTGCTTTTATTCTAGCCGAAATAAAACAAATAAGACTTTCTTCAGACGAAAACGTATGATTAAATACTGTGAAAAATTCCTTGCTCTGTTAAACATAATTTGGGAAATTTTTAAAACAGAAAATAATTCACATGAGGGCTAACAATTGTGACTTCAACTGTAATTTTAGGAACCTGTTAGGAACAAAACTGTATCTTTTAAAAAGAGTGACAGATCTTGTACCTTTATTTCAGAGAGTGATTAATTAACAAGAATGATCGTTATCTAGCTTTTTTCCCCTTTCTCTCTGATTCTCACCTTTACCTCTTGTATGGTTTCCTCTCCAGAATCATCAGAGAGTGCAACTGATCCCGCTCTGGCATCCGCCTGCACCTCTATAAGCACCAGCACTGTGGCATCATCATCAACATCATCATCATCAGCCATCCCTCAGCCCAACTCGAGTAGCAAACCCTGGAGAATCAAATCCCAGAGCAGCAAGCACACCTCTGCTACCTCCACGGTGCTTTCCACCAAACTGGATCTCCAAGTCAAGCAGCCCATACCTGCAGAACCACCACCCAAAGCTGTGCCTCAGAAATCCATGCTGGAGAAACTCAAGCTTTTTAATAGCAAAGGAGGATCCAAATCATCCACGCAGACAGAGGGCGCTGTTACGCCCACAGGAGGGAAAGATGCCGCTTTGGTTTTGGAGAGAGTTGAGACCGGTTCAAATACTGAACCTATTGAGGAAATGGATGGGAACGTGAGACCCACAAATGGGGCTGTTACCATAACAACCAGCAGTCCAAAAATTGCGCTAAAAGGCATCGCACAGCGGACCTTTAGTCGCGCTCTTACGGCGAAAAAAGCATCAGCAAAAACTTCAGAGAAAGAAAAGGAAAAAGGCAAGGAGAAAGACAAAAATGCATCCAAGCGAGGCTCTCCTTCAGAAAAGGTAGAGGAAGTCAAGGAGGAAGGGGTTTCTTTAAGCGTTGTTGCTGCTCCTTCTGAACCAGAGCCAAGAAAAACCTCTAAAATCACCAGTTTTATACCTAAAGGTGGCAAAGTGGGTGGAGCCAAGAAGGATGGCCCCGCCCCTGTCCAGAGTGGAATTCCAAAACCAGGGAGTAAAAGTGCTGGAAATGGAGTGGTAAAAAGCTCAGCGCTGCCCCTCTGTGGTAAAGACAATGAGAGGCCGCGCAGTGTGCGTTTGGGGGCAGGTTTGGGACTTCATCGGGACAGCCGGCATTCCTCGTCCTCTTCCAGTCTGGCTTCCACTGAGGGTAAAGGACACCCGATGCACAGCGCCAACGGGACTCAATCCACTGCCAGCAACACTGTCAGTGTACAGCTTCCTCAACCACAGCAGCAGTACAACCATCCCAACACAGCCACCGTAGCACCCTTTATGTACCGGTGAGACGCTTTCTTGGATTTGTTTTATTTGGAGGTTGATAAATTGTCATAGATTTAGACTGTAGGAGAGGCTTAAGCCATATCAAAAAAAGGGGATCATTTCATTTGGGACAGAGAATTTAGTTTAGTTTAGTTTAGTTTAAAGCTTTATAAATCCCCTTCGGACAATGTGTACTGACATGGTATGATGCTTCACATATAACAAAAATTACACACCTAACACAATAAATACCAACCCTTAACTTCAATTGCACAAGCAAAAACAAAAATAATAACTAATAATAATAATAATAATAATAATAATAATAATAATAATAACAAACTATTGATAAACTGCATTTATTACATAACTGAATTGCTTCAGGCACAAAAGTAAATTTCAACAATTTGTGGAACATCTAACTGTCCTTAGACATTGCCCAAGGGGCATCCACTTAAAATAATAGTTTAAGGGGTATTATAAAGGGAATTATTGTTAACTGATAACTACAAAAAATGAAAACTAGAAATAAAATAAGTTGGATTGCTTATTTATATATGTATTTTCATTATAATTTGTTCAATTATTTAAATTATTGAAACAAATAGAAGGAAACATTAAAGGCAGTTTCAAAGCATGAATAAATATTGTACAATTACTAAAGCTAAAATTGGAAATAAAAAGCAAATAACTCAAGTAGAATTAGTAGTTCATTATAACTCATTAAACTAAGATAATCATTCATTCATTCATTTTCTTTTCAGTTTAGTCCCTTTATTAATCAGGGGTCGCCACAGCGTAATGAACCGCCAACTTATCCAGCATTTGTTTCACACAACAGATGCCCTTCCAGCTGCAACCCATCACTGGGAAACACCCATACACTCTCATTCACATACATACACTACGGACAATTAAGCCTACCCAGTTCACCTATAGCACATGCCTTTGGACTTGTGGGGGAAACTGGAGCACCCGGAGCAAACCTATGCGAACACGGGGAGAACATGCAAACTCCACACAGAAATGCCAACTGACCCAGCCGAGGCTCGAACCAGCGACCTTCTTGCTGTGAGGCGAGAGCGATACCCACTGCTCCACCGTGCTGCCCACTCATAATATTATTTATTCAATATAGTTTAATAGAAAACTAAAAGATACTTCAAAATATTCATAGTACAATAAAATATTCATAGTGCTCAAGCTTAAACATATTTCTAAAATGTTTGAATTGTAATTGGATTGGATTCTAATATTCAGATGTTGTGTGTATTTTGCTGTTAACTAAAATTCTTTTTCTTTTATATTTCAGATACTATGCCTAAACTTTAGTACTAAAACTAAACTACTGTAAATAAACAAAATTGGAATGACATTATAAGGCAAATACTATTATTGTTTAATTGCTATAATAGTTTAAATAATTACTTAAAAAACGTTTACAGTTGTTAAAAAAACTATCCCAACATACCCATATGTTAAAAACCACGCAGATTGCCTTGAGTTGTTATTTTTGTACTTTACCAAATTCTGCACAAAATTTTACTATTTTTTATAGTTTATTGAATTGGCGTTTAATGCTCCTTAGATGGACTTATAAAGGATTCATGCCAAAACAGAAGTGTTGTATGTTTATATGCATTCATATGTACTGTAGTTAAGTGACACATTGTTAAACTCAGCTATAGTGTGTGTGTGTGTGTGTGTGTGTGTG
>CAIGQW010053631.1:22366097-22384411 GCA_903798125.1 Danio choprae | reverse complement strand
GGTGACAGACAAGCAGATACATATGAATGTGCATGCAAGTATATGCTCCATAACAGTTTATTAATTCTTTAGTGACAGAAACGAAAACAGCTGATGGAGCATATACTCCCTGCGCATTATTTAGTCACAAGATTTTGCCAAACAGTCAAAAACACAAAGCTGACAGAAACTAAACTGGATGAATAAATACACTGACCTACAGTATGTATTAGCCTATTCGTTTACAAAATGGCGCTAAACAGTCAAAAACCGCAGGGTGACAGACAAGCAGATACATATGAATGTGCATGCAAGTATATGAGTTTGAACATATTCACTGACGGTCAAGATGATTCGAATTTCCTGGATGAGCCTGTGTTATTTAGCGGTTGTCATTTCGGAATAACATACCTAGGAATGTCGCGACTGACCAATCAAAATCAAATATTCCAAACAGCCGTCTGGGCTGTCTATAATAAATAAATTGAAAGTCTGGATCATTACACGTAATGACATTTTTGCTATTTGAACATTATTTGACTCATATTTTGGCAGTTTCTTTATTTGAAACATTACATTAGACACGTTCCTGTCATTTATAGTGTATATAATATCACTTTTGTCAATTTAAATGTATTGTGCATGCCAAAATGGGAGTGTTTGATTTTGACTTTTTGATTTTGCCATTTGACTTATTAGTATAAACTTATAATTTTCTGATTCAGCCACTGAATATTAGCCATCAGTTGTGCATTAGTTCTCCTCTCTGAGCTCTCGTTCCAGTTTTCTCTGTTTCTCATCCCCCTCTTTCTTCTCTTTCGTGTGCTGCCCCTTCAGGCTCTACTCATGGGATGGGGGATGTGTGTGTATGTACGTGTGTGTGTGTGTGTGTGTGTGTGTGTGTGTGTGTGTGTGTGTGTGTGTGTGTGTGTGTGTGTGTGTGTGTGTGTGTTTTGGGGAAGGGGGTGGTTGGTTTAACCTCCTCCCTCTTTAGCAAACAGTCCAGCACACCGGCACAAACTTTAGCCAGTCACACACACGCACGCACACACAAGAGCAGAGACGTAGAATATATTTCAGCACCGGACAAAACACATGCAAACTATATACACGCATACACTAATGCAAACAAACCCATCAGAGAGTTTAGAAAGCGTGTACTGAAAGGAGATCTGCCACTGGATCTCACCTGTGTTTCTGCAAATCTGATGGACGTTTAACTCTGAAAGGTATGTCAGTTGTTGCGGTCAGTTTTTAATTTGTGTGACCATTAATGCTTCTTATTTGTTGTAAAGCTATAAAGGGTAGAGAATGTTTTAAGACTGTTTTTGTCAGGTGTAAATCTAGATTTTTTTAGGTAGCATGTTGCATTTACCAAAACAAAAATGTGTAGAATGTTTTTGTGTTGTTTTTTTGTTTTATAAATATTATAAATGTTAAATTGTTAATTCTATAGTGTGATATGCTATATGAGTGAACATGTCATGAAATAAGTATATCTTTTTTGCTATTATATTATATTATATTATATTATTTATATTATATTATTTTATATTATTTATATTATTTTAAATAATATATTAGATTAAATTATTAATGTTAAATTGTTAATTTTATAGTGTGATTTGATACAAAGACTGGAAATGTTATGCAATAATTATATATTTTTTACTATTATACAGATTTAATGACAATTTAGGTATTTATTTATATTTTTTAATTATATATATACATTTTTAATGTGGACATTTTGTCTGAAAATAAATCTATTATATTATTTTAAAGTCCTTGCCTTTAAAAAAAACCCCATAAAATATATTGGTCAAATATAGAGGTAAAATGGGTAACCTAGAGATTTATTTTGTGGGTATCAGCGATTTAATATTTTCTTTTAAATGTGGAGGGAAAGTGACAGAGTGGGTGAGTGTGTGATTTGAGCAGAGACTGTGTTTGACCATTGGCTGTCTGCAGGTTTTTGCCAACATATAAACCCACTGTGTTCCAGCAGTTCCTTCTCAATAAGATGTGACAGTATTTTACACAAAGAGCCACTGTACTGACTCACAACTGTCTTACCTGGAGTTATTTCACTGTCCTCTGGGGGTTTATAGCAGAAAGAGAGAGAGAGACTGACTGAACAGAGAGGGAATATATTGACTGGGCAAATATTTGGAAGAGTATCCAATTTTGTTTTAGTTATTTGAGAGTTTGTTTTTCTCCAAGCGGCCCTTTCACCCACCTAAACCTTACAGAGAAATGAATGGGGAAATTAATGCTTTTGCTTGCACTTCTACATGTACACTTCTGATTTTATTGGACAGAAGTTAGTTGATTTTCCTTTTTTTATTTTTTTTACGTGTATTATTATTGTTATTATATATTATTATAATTATAACATTATAAGTTTAAATTTGTGATTATCCTTTATGTTTAATGGGAAGATGGAATGATGGATTGTTTGACTTTTTTTTCTTGAGCGTGTATGTGAATCATTGACCCCACTAACCTTATGACAAACACACACACACACACACACACACACACACACACACACACATCTCTATTTCCTGCTGCCTGATTTAAACCAGCAGACGGTTGGATGTCATGAGGGCTTTATTAACTGAAAAACTGTTCAGTTTAGTTTGTGCCATAAAAAGCAAGAGAACCAGGGCTTTTCAAACTGGATCTTCTCTTTTCATTTAACTGAATGAGTGTGTAATGTGGTGTTTCTCTGTGTGTGTTTTCTCAGATATATGACTGATGGGGGATTGAGTCTGTATACACGGCGACTGAACAGATTGCCGGATGGAATGGCAATGGTACGAGAAAATCTTCAGCGCAATGCCTCCACCGGCCAGGGAGATGCAGACAGGTAAATAATGCCTATTATAGAGAAAGAAGTACACAAGAAATGTACATTTAGTCATTTAGTAGATGCTTTTGTCCAAGGTTGTGTAAATATAATCGTTGGTAACCAAAAGTATTATTAACACCTGACAGATTTGAAATTGTTGACATTTGTTACCTCCAAAAACATGATTTCATTTGATAATGTTCACGAAACTTGCTCTGAACAAAATATCTGAACAAATCTCAGATCCACTTTTTACAGATTCACTTTTTCTATAACAATTTTGGCCACCGCTGTGTTATGTATACAGTTTGTGTGTGTCTGTTATAGTATATGTGTATATACACTCATCGGCCACTTTATTAGGTACACCTGTCCAACTGCTCGTTTCTAATCAACCAATCACATGGCAGCAACTCAATGCATTTAGGCATGTAGACATGGTGAAGACGATCTGCTGCAGTTCAAACTGAGCATCAGAATGGGGAAGAAAGGTGATTTAAGTGACTTTGAACGTGGCATGGTTGTTGGTGCCAGACGGGCTGGTCTGAGTATTTCAGAAACTGCTGATCTACTGGGATTTTCACGCACAACCATCTTTAGGGTTTACAGAGAATGTTGCGAAATGAGAAAATATCCAGTGAAATATGGGTGCAAATGCCTTGTTGATACCAGAGGTCAGGGGAGAATGGCCAGACAGGTAGGAGTTGATAGAAAGGCAACAGTAACTCATATAACCACTTGCAGAAGGTATGCAGAAGAGCATCTCTGAACAGGTGTCACTACTGTCAGCTAAGAACAAGAAACTAAGGCTACAATTCGCACTGGCTCACCAAAATTGGAAAATGGAAGATTGGAAAAACGTTGCCTGGTCTGATGAGTCTCGATTTCTGCAGCGACATTCGGATGGTAGGGTCAGAATTTGACGTCAACAACATGAAAGCATTGATCCATTTTGCCTTGTATCAACAGTTCAGGCTGGTGGTGGTGGTATAATGGTGTGGGGGATATTTTCTTGACATACTTTGAGCCCATTAATACCAATTGAGCATTGTATCAATGCCAAAGCCTACCTGAGTATTGTTGCTGACCATGTCCATCCCTTTATGACCACAGTGTACCTATCTTCTGATGGCTACTTCCAGCAGAATAACGTGCCATGTCATAAAGCGCAAATCATCTCAGACTGGTTTCTTGAACATGACAATGAGTTCACTGTACTCAAAAGGCCTCCACAGTCACCAGATCTCAATCCAATAGAGCAACTTTGGGATGTGGTGGAACGGGAGATTCGCATCATGGATGTGCAGCCAACAAATCTGCAGAAACTGTGAGTTGCTATAATGTCATTGTGGACCAAAATCTCTGAGGAATATTTCCAGTACATTGTTGAATCTATGCCTCGAAGGATTAGACAGTCCTGAAGGCAAAAGGGGGTCCAACCCGGTACTAGTAAGGTGTACCTAATAAAGTGGCGGGTGAGTGTACACACACACTGAAGTAATGGGTGAGAAGTGAAGTGGTTGAGAATGTGCTCCGGTCATGCTTGTCTGAATCCAGTCCTATCGCAGCTGCATTGGTTTTCTAGGCTGCTGTATGTCTATATTAAGCTATTTGGGGGAAATCCTGCACTGGATTGGGCTCTTGTCAGTAATGGCATGCATCATTACACAAAAAAAGAAAGAAAAAGAAATAGCTCGTCTTGTGTTGAGTTGCAGTGCTAGCTTTGAAAACAAAGAAAACAGCTGAAATGATGGCTCTTCACCACATACATCTCTGCTCAGATCAGGGCTGTAGTTTGTGGGTGTAACCCTGCACAGTGGGCACGGCTGCCCCCTTTAAGCCTTCAGATTTAATGAGCATGTGTATTTATATGTGTTTGAGTCATTTGGCTGGCAGAGGGACAGGCAAGATGCCGCTCATTCAGATGTATTACATCACCATATTCAGTCCTTCAGCTACTGGATGGAGTGAGGTTTAGATCGTGGAAAATTATTGAAGATTGTATGTTTAAGTGTTCCCGTATTTCATATTTTGGAAAGCTTTTAAAGTTAAGATTAATTCATTTTTTAAATTGTGGGTATCCAGAATCCAGAAATGAGTATTTTTAAATCATAGCTTAAAACTTTCCTTTTTAGGGTAGCTTTTATTTGATTATTATTATTATTATTATTATTATTATTATTATTATTATTATTAGTAGTAGTAGTAGTAGTAGTAGTAGTAGTAGTAGTAGTAGTATGATTATAATTATTTTATGTGTTTTTAATTATTTTATTATTGCATTTTTTTACATTCATTCTTGTATGTATCTTTTACTGCTGCTCATTTTATGTCTGTAAAGTGCGTTGAGATGCTATTTTTTAAAAGGAGCTATATAAAAATAGTTTATTATTATTATTATTATTATTATTATTATTTATATTATCATATAATGTGTATTGTCTTGAAAATAGTGGTCTTTAGCTTTTTTTTATGTCTTTTGGTGACTAGTCATTACATTCAGCAACTGGATACAATTTATGTTTTTTGTTTGAACAATGCTTGTAGAACTTGTTTTAGTGTATACATAATACGTCAGTGTGCGTGATTTAGTCCTCAGGTTGGCATGGATGACATCTCGTCTCATTCTCACAGACGAAACTCAAATGTGAACACAATCCAGGCCATCTGATTTGAATTTCCTTCTCTGCGCCAGAACAAAAGCGCTTGTCTCTGGGTTGGAGCATTTGCATGGATCTGTTAAAAAGACATGCTGCTTTTGAATACAACAATATTGTCCAGAGACGTCGACCTATTACGTTTCATATAATTGCATTGGACTGTTTTGTATTATATAACTTTTGTATAATTTCGATTTTTGTATAATGTAGAAGGTTACCTAAAGTTTGCTGTATTTTCAAAGTTGACCCTATAGACTTTCAGTATCCATAAGCAAATTTTATGGGGCGGGTGGTTGGGGGGGGCTGATTAATAGTGCATTAATAAAAGGCCCCGAAAGTAGTTTATCTGTTCAGTTTCACTGTCAGCAAACAAATGAAAGTTAAAGCAGTTACGAAGCCTTAAAATGGACCATAAAACAGGCAAAACAAACAAATGTCATGTAAAAAACCTCCAAAACCTGGCATGGATGACATTTATTATTATTAATTAGTATACAGAATATTATAACACAAACATTTAAAAAAGAAATTGCTATAAATATTAGATATATGAATATAGATCCCCTACTTTAAAGGGAGTATAGTTGAGATATAGTTGAGATTATCATTATTATACTTTTTAAAAAATTATTATTATTATTAAATTTATGCAGTCTACAGGTCATTGAACATTTTTCATTGGCGCACGATGAGGTCCACCAAAAAGAGGTGCCTGATCTAATTTCAGAGGTGCTGGATCCAGCTAGTTTCAACACAAAGTCCTGGCCCTATAGCAGTGAAAATTAAATGCCATGTCTTTAACAGTGTCAGTTCAAGGCCAAATGCTCAGTTCTATACTGACAACATTTATTTGACTACATTCCCAATGGTTTGTTTATTTCAGACATAATTAATGGGTTCAAGTTTAAAACACCAAGATGGATGTTCTAGCATTCGTTGTGTGTGTGTAATTGTCCATTAAAGTGCACAAAATATGTGCATTTCTCTCCTTTTCAAATCGTGTCTACAGAATTCTCTCAGGGAACATCATCCCTATATAATTATCAAGCATGACCATTACACTGGCAAAAAAAACTTGCTGCAAAGTGGATTAAAAGTTGTCAACTCAAAAAAAACTGTGCAGCAAGTTGCTTACAGTTGAGTCAACTTTTTTACAGTGTACGCAGCATGTCAGTCTGCGTACGAATCATCTGTGTTTTACATGATTTTACTGATTTTAAGATTACATAGGAAGACTCACGCATGACTTTACAGTAAAGAAATTATATACAACCATTTTTGTAATCATTATTGTTTTCATAATTGTTGAAAGTCAAACGAAAAAATAAACACAAATCACTTGCCCAGCAAGTTTTTATGACATCCTTAATATCAAGGGGTCCCTTTCTGGTTTGGAGACCTACACAACTCGCCTATTGTATGTATAGGGGGCTTCTGTTCATACCCACATTAGGAAAGGCCAAGGCAAACTTGTTGATCCAAAGAGCTTTACAATACCAAAATAGAAGTAAGAAAAAACTTATCAAATATTAAAGAATACATATTCATTCATTCATTTTCCTTCAGCTTAGTCCCTTATTTATCAGGGGTCAACTATTCTTGGCATATGATTTACGCAGCGGATGCCCTTCCAGCCGCAACCCAGTACTGGGAAACACCCATACACTCTCACATTCACACACACACACTCATACTACGGCTAATGTTTTTTTGTTTTCATTCAATTCACCTATTGCTAGAGAGTTAAAATGAGTCTTTAAATTGAGTAAATAAACCCTTCACCTTCCCTGAAGAGCATCTTTTTAGGACTAGACCACAGAACGAGAACATGGGGGAATTCCTTACTATCTCCCCAATCTCTTTTCCGCCCCGTCTGCTTTTTTTCCACTCTTTTTTTTCTTTTGATTCTTTAGATCAGAAGTAAAAACAGCCCACTGATGAAATGATATAATATGGGTGTTTTGTGCACTATAAAAAGCCTCCCTGTATTTTGGTGGCGTCCCTCCCTCCAGTCTTTCCAATGTGTGTGTGGAGGATGTTGTGGTTAAAACCTCCAGGCTCTGAACATCCACCACTGTCTCTGCTGCCCTCAATCTCATCCATCTCTCGCTCTTTGTTTCTCGTTTCTCCCCATCTGTTATCTTCCTCTTTATGTTCTGAAACCCAATAATTGTTCCTTTTTTCTGCCACACACCACATTAGTATGTTTGGTTTCTTCCTTCAATTCAGATCAGCCAGTGAAATAATGGAGCATCTCTGTGATTTCAGTATCAGAAGTAGTTTTGTTTTTTGTGATATGAGGAAGTTGGCTTTGAGGCAGGTTTAATTATCTGGATGTTGAAAAACATTTCTTGAATGTGATGATAGTTTAGTTGTTTGGAGTAAAGCGAGAGTTATAAGTATACTCTTAACTTAGCAAAAACTTTAAAAATGAACATTAGAAATGACAGGATAAAATCTGAAAAGCTGAAATACTAAATATTAAAATGTCATTTAGAAATAAAAACGTAACCCTTATGTGCTGTTAGGGATTTTTTCATCCACTCTGGGGGGATTTTGAGTCATTATTTGGCCATAACTTTGTCTGTGTTTCAGCTAGCGGAATGATTTTTGGTGACAAATCTTATTTTGACACATATTTTGGGAAAATGCTTTGAAATTAAAATAAAAAACCTCAACGATACACTCTGGGCAAATTTACTACCCTTTTGTTATGTTAGGGATGAAAACATCCACTAAATAAACTGCTGTAAAAATGCATCAGATTAATTTTTATTTTTTATTTTTGCATAAATCTGTTAATCAACCTCAGTCCTGATCAAATCTACTTAATCGCTTAGAAAATTTACAGGATTTTAACTCTTTAATTGCCTATTTCATAAATGATGTTACTCATTTGGTGAGAAAAACACACAAAATTGCTTTTTTTTCAATATAAAAAGTAGTTGTGGACTGGATTTTTTAAACCTTTAATCACCGTCTTGGACATGTGAAAGATTAGTAAGAACATTGCCTTTGATGCATTGTTAGTTTTTGTGCAGCATTAGATTTTAATTTTTCTCCCTAATTTAATGTTTATGGCTGTTTTTGCCCCATTGACTTCCATTATAGCCAAATGTTTTGATTGCAAAACCATGACACCATATAATCATGCATTTTTGATTGTTGGTGGTTTTCCCTGTTGGGAAGAGGTAAGGTTTGTAATTTTTACTATTGATCATCAGTGACCCTTTTTAGATAGCACCATGGCACTTTTAGATAGGCCTGTGCAAAAAAGCTTAGTTTTTGGATTTTATATGGAGTTATATGAAGTAAAACAGCAAATTAAAGTGTATGTATGTGTTTGTGAGTGTGTGAGAGTGACCTTTGCGCACTTACCTTGATGCGTCTGAGAAAATCAAAATATGCACCTTCAGCTCTCAGAACTACATGAGTAAACAAAAACAAAGACTGTGTATTTATGCACCGGCTGCCTTTTTATTGAAATGAAATAATGAAAGTAAAACCTGATGATAGTTTTGTTGTTTGGAGTAAAGCGAGAGTTATAAGTATACGCTTAACTTAGCAAAAACTTTACAAAATGAACATTAGAAATGACAGGATAAAATCGATAAGCTGAAATACTAAATATTAAAATGTCGTTTAGAAATAAAGGCAAGGCAAGTTTATTTATATAGCACATTTTATACACTGTGGCAATTCAAACTGAATGTAAATGTAAATTGTTTATTTACATAAACAGGAATAAAAGAGACAAGTATAAATAAAATAAAAACATATAATATAAAAACAGATGAAAACAGCATAAAGACAGTTTTTCCATAAAAATGAAAGTGGAAAATTAAAATATGAAAGACAAAACTGATGACAGTTTTGTTGTTTGGAGTAAAAAGAGAGTTGTAAGTAACATTATATGACCACATAAAATCGATAAGTCCAAGCTGAAATGCTAAATATTAAAATGTTGTTTTTTTTAATTAGGTGGAAAACTAAATATTAAACTAAAGTGAAATGTGAAAATATGAAAGCAAAAACGTAGTCAAATTAATAAAACATGCTGTTGTAGTATATAAATAAGTACCCAATTTAAAAAAAAAAATCTATCTATAGTTTTTTACTATGAGGCCTCATATGCTAAAAAATAATGACTATTATTGCCATTAGTTAATTAGATGAGACACTCATACCACATAATGCTCCTCACCATGAGATATTAATATTTACATCTCATCTAATAAACCATGGTTCATCATGTTATCTTCCTAATGAGGAGCAAACATGTTAAAAGTCTCTTGGGTGTTCCGCTTTAAATAACACTTCTTCTGGCAGGACTGTAGATAACAGAGAGCGGTCTGGGAAACGCCACAGCCGCGTTTCTCCAACACATGTTTGAGTGAAAGAGGTTTAAGGACGAAGAGTTTCAGATGACCCCGTCCTGAATTCTGGACAGACTCTTAAACTATTTTGGCAGGATTTGGAAATTCAGGATTTACTACAGATGCTTTATTTGGATTTTCTCTTTCAGAATTTCAGAATCTATCAACCTTTTTACGTATTTGACTACTGCATTTCAAACCTTCGCTTAAACCTTTAGTAACTTCCATTCAAACCACTTGAAAAAAATACTTTAAATAATGCACTTCAAATAATCAATTAAACATAAAGTTGGCTTTGTGCTTTATTCTTATCCATCATGAAAATAGCTTTATACTTGTTACATTAGTTTCACAAGCCTATTTGGGGCCATAATTCACTGTATTTTTTATTTTGTTTTGTTTTGTTTTTCTTCGTATGCCCCACAGCAGGGGTTTCCAAACTTTGTGACTCGCGAGCCCCACATTCCTCGAAGGTGGTTATAAATATACAAATGTTGCACACACAACAATAGGCCTATATAAACACAAGCATATTGACAACACAAAAAAAGTGCAACAGTCTAACAACCATAGGCTATAATTTATAGTCATTTATTAATTTTTTTAATTGAATATTAACCTCACCTAATGAGACTGGTGGGCACAATGTTTTCAGCACAAGTCTATTCTTGGTTTAATTTTGGAAATCATCCTCAATGTTCAGTTGTGGTCTGTATTTATTTTAAGTGTATTTGTTTGCCATAAATGTGTCAAAGTTTAACCTGGTGCTATAAAATCAATGTGCTGCAGCTGACGCTATTGCGGTGTTGTTAATCTAATGTAAACACACAATCCTATAAAAAAAAAAAGTTAAAAGGCTGATGGCCTTTTTGTTTGCATGTTGTTTCTTCTTTATGTAACTATTAACTACTATTTTTTATCTTCTGTGGGTTATGGATAAAATATGGTAGTTCTAGTAGTTTAATAGCGTTTATTTGAATTTTGGAAATCACCAAGCGACCCCGTGTCATTGTCCTGCGACCCCCCCCAAGGGGTCCCAACCCCCACTTTGGGAACCACTGCTCTAGTGGACAGTAATATTCAATATGCATCTTTAATATTGCATCGGAAAGATTTGTTTCAGGTTTTTAATGGTCTATGGACTCACTATATGTTTACATCCACCTATTTTATGCGAATATCATTATTACGTAATAAAGAATCTTTAATGGAAACAACAAGATGCGCATACATTTTTAAAAAGTGCATAAAAAAACTTTAAACTTTTAATCCGATTAGAAAACATGCAAATAAGCTACAATGGATTAATGCCGATTATTGGACATTAATGAGGGTGGCATTAATGGAAAAAACAATAGACCGTCCAATATGCACAACATCTGAAATGTTGTTTTGGTCATGCTAAAAGTCCTTTACCAAAGTCTGTTGTCAAAGTGATTCAGTTTTATTTCCTCCAGAACTGTCTTGAGTGCGTCTCCAAAGCCAGTTAAGACTGTTATTCACAAATGTTTTATGAAATATTCCAGTTTTCTGCAAAAGTTTCATTCAGGTCTTTGGAAGGAAACATAGATACTTTATGTTTATGTATTAATTGAAATTTAACCTAAGAAATGCATTGTGATGTATAGGAATAAGTTGGATAGGAGAAAAGTATTTGAATGAGTAATAGAAGGTCATGCGTTATGTTTTCAGTGGTCAGTTTACTGGTCTTTTTTTTAAACACAGACAGAGGTGGCTTACATTTTTCTCAGTGTGTGTATAGTGGGTCATTGGTGTGTGTTTGGGATCTTTTTGTGTGATGTTGTAGGATTCTTCTACTCTTTGTTTCACTTCAAGCATCAGTCTGATCTGTCTACAGCACACCTGTGCAGTCCAGTGACACCTGGAGTATCAGGGCCTCCCATCTCTCTCATCTGTGTGTGTGTGTGCGTGCGTGCGTGTGTGCGTGTACGTGTCCTGTTCTAAACTGTGTCCTGACAGAGACTGACTTTGTAGTACTATAAAGACTCTTGTTCTTGGGGCCTCTGATGTTACAACTAGTCACAATTTATAGACATGCTTATAGTTTTCTCCATGTATAGAATAATATGAATATTTTGAAGTATCACAAGTATTTGTTATTAAGATTATTTGTGTTTTTATCTAATTGATTATTTATTAGCTTAGTGTTTGTGGGAGTTTGTGGGTGTTTGTTGGAGTTTGCGCTTGAACACATTTTGTGGTTTGCATAACTAACTACATAAAACTTTTAATATCATATTAAAAAAGTAACTTGTCAGTGTACATAAATCATGCATTTTTAGATGGCAGAAGAATACACTGTTAACAATGTTCTGTAGAATCTACAGTAACTTACTGGCAGCAATTTGCCAGTAACTTCCTGTAAATCAGTTACAGCAAAAATACTGTATTTACATTTACAACACCTGTAAATGTCCTTCTTACTGTATATACATTTTCAGAATTGTATTATATCTTTACTGTAAAATATACAGTAATGTTCACAATGCAGCTTTAAAATATGGTAACATACTGTATAACTGTCCTACAGTAAAATACAGTTCATATTATAGTTCAAATACTCTCATTTATAAAATTGTTATATAAATAAATATATATATATATATATATATATAAATAAATGTTATATAATTATTATTATTATTATCATTATTATTTTTATTATTTACATTATTATTATTTACTGCATTTTAGATCATCAGAAAAAAAATCGGTCACAGTTTATTTTACAGTACATTTCCTACTATTTACAAACCATTACATTTTAGCTCAATAAACTACTAATTTGCTGCTTATTAATTGTTAGTAAGTGGTTGTGTTTAGGTATTGGATACAGTAGGACTAGGGATGTTGAATAATATTATGCAGAATATGTACTTTATAAGTACTAATGAACGACCAACATCTTAATAATAGGCAGTAATAATCCACTAGTTAATGGTACTTAAACTAAAATGTTACAAAAAATCTTTTGAAATGTACTGTTATAAAAATATTTTTTTTTGTACTGATGTTTCTACTTGCCAAAAAAAATGCTAACACTAGTCACAATGTATGCTATTAATACTGGCTTATTACCTGCCTATTATTGTAATATTAACTTTTGGATAGTTTTGATAAAGTATGCATTTTTTTCTACATCCCTAATCCTACCCAAAACCTAGATCCAACTTCCACCTTTCTAACTAACTGTAAATATTAACTGTAAATGTTTATTGAGCTATTAGTCTTAGTTTATGGTTTGTTAATCGTATGAATTGTGACTTGAAAAAGTGTTACCAAAAAATATGAATTATGAAATTCATATTTACCAGCCCAACTCTGCCAGGTTCCCTGTACCTGAGAAAGCCTCAGTCAGAATGATCACATGGCCTGGAAAACTAGGAATACGGAGTTTTACAGATTTGAAGCCTTTAGAAAGCAGTGCGGTAAAATGAAAGTTATTAATGATAATTCATTGACCTGAAGACTTAATGCATCACTCAAACTGAATACATCAATGTATATTTGCTTGTGGAGTTTGCATGTTCTCCCCGTGTTTGTGTGGGTTTCCTCCGGGTGCTCCAGTTTCCCCCACAGTCCAAAAACATGCACTATAGGTGAACTGGATTAACTAAATTGGCTGTAGTGTATGAGTGTGTGTGTGTGTGTGTGTGTGTGTGTGTGTGTGAATGTGACAATGTATGAGTGTTTCCCAGTACTGGTTTGCAGCTGGAAGGGCATCCATTGTGTAGAACATATGCCGGAATAGTTGGCGGTTCATTCCGCTGTGGCGACCCCTGATAAATAAGGGACTAAGCCAAAGGAAAATGAATATTTGCTTGTTATCGGTTATTTTTAGAAATAATAAAAAGAAATAGAGCTGGTAGTGAAGTCCATTAACCACATCACCATTCACATAGAGTTTACCTTTAACATAGAGTTTATGCTGATATGGAGTTTGTAGGAGAAACATTAGCAGATGCTCTTCTCAGTGTAAATGGATCTGTGCAACATAAACTCCAGTTATGGAGATCTTCATCGCAGTAATATTTCATGTGTGCATGTCGCTGTGTTTATATGCATTAAAGCCTCTGAGTCGGCACATTTTCAGTATGGTTACGCGCACACATTACAGGTAACTGGATCAACATGAAGCATTCAAAGCAGCTGATGAGCAGAGACAGAGAAACGCAAAGCATCTCGCATACAGAAATACACACGATTCTTTCAGGCCATGATGAAAGCTCTGTTGCTAAGGAGAGTCGGGTAGTGTGTGTGTGTGTCTGTAGGTGTGTGTTTGATGGGGGATGTGCTTGTAAGTCCACTCTGAGGGTTAAATCCAATACATATGTGTCCCTGTAGGTGTTTTGGCTTAAAGTTGTGTTAGCTGAAGAAAAAGAAACAGAAATAATTAAAATATTTCAAAAAATTATGCATTTTTAAAAATAAATCTTATTGCAAAAATCATAATCATAATGTTTATTTTTACTTTGTATTAGTTAGGTAGTACTGAAAACATAGTGGTGGGTTATCTGATGAATCATTTTTCACAATATGCTGTTACAACCATGGTAACAGCTGATGTTGATGTTAGTCCATGGTAAAAGGAATAACATTTAAGGTGTGGCAATTTACTAAGTGATGGTGGAAGCAAAAGAAATAGACAACAGAAATGCCAACCAAAAGTGATTTAATGTACAAAAGTGAAAACCATACAAATGCCCAAATATATGTACAAAAATAAATATTTACAATAATAATTTTTTTTTTTAATAAAGTAGCAACTTCAAAAAGAACGTATCAAACTAAATATTAATTCAACTCAGGAGTAAGGGAACGAATGTGAAGCCAAACAAAAGAAAGAAATAGAACAAAACCATTCTAACTCATAAATAACTCCTTACCTCGCAAGACAGCATATTAAAAGAAAAGAAAAGAAAAGTCTTCAGCGCCACGTGCCGTATTCATACCTATTCTCAACTGTCGATTAAATAAAAAACAAAAGATGGCGTTCACCTCTTACCTGGTGTCTCTAACAATAAATTTCCTACGTGTTCGCAAGATGAAAGTCGTACGACATTAACACTATTACACTCTGAGAAAAGAGTGAACTTGATGAGAGGTATAGCTGAATATGACTGAAAAGAGCTGGGCCAAAAAGTAGCAAACAAATCAAACTAAATAAAAATGTACAAAAATCACAGACGTCTCAAAAGTGGGCAAAGGGGTGCAAAATAATTTTACCCAAACGAAAGTTAAGCAAAAACATCGAAAACCAAAATTGTGTCAGCAAAAATATACAAAAACGAGATCAAAGGTGTGTGTGCTGCCCTCCGCTCTTCCTGGCACTCCTTTTATATGGCCGCGCCACGTCGCCCAATGATGACGGATCGGTCTTCGCCCAATCGGCGTAGGAGGACCTAATGAAATGACAGCCACGAAGAGAGAGAGAGAGAGAAAGAGAGAGCAAGAACAGTAGGAAAAAATACAACCAATATACGTCCACGGACATAACAATGCGCACTTTTAGATATATTGTTTTTTATTTATCAATACCAATTTCGTCATTATTTGTGCAACATTAGTTGTTTGGTTTCCATCCTAATGTGAAGCGAATCTTTCAAAGTTCACAAACATAGGAAAAGAAAAATCCCAAATGTGAATTATTTGAGTTTCTATACAATTGTTAGAGTGGCTCACTGTAGTATTGGTAACCTAGTAACCAACTGTAAACGAGGCAGTCATAATTGGGTCATGGGGGTGTAATGTTTGCTATGTCTGAGTTTATTTGGCAAATGGTTTATTTTCTTTTGCGAATGAAGGGACTTTTATGTAAAATTTGACATTTCCATCAGTCATTTCTCATGCAATGCAACAGTAGATTTTTAATGTCAGTCATATATTTGGCTGATGTGTGGACCTTTTTAAAACTGTTGTAAATTAAAATGTGAAATTAAAATAAAATTTGATTAATTGCACAGCCCAAAGTTTTGGACCAAAATGAACTCATTCAACTGTAACAATCTTTCTAGGGAGTAGGGTTGAACTTTTTTTTTCTAACCACCCACTGTGGCTAGTGGTTTTCCAAAATTACTAGCCACTCAGCATTTTCTCTGCCCGCAATTTTGTTGCTGGGAAATTGTGTGTTGTTATGACTGAAGCTAACTGTTGCATGCTAAGATTTATTTTCAATTTGTTTTCTAAGTTGTTGTTGCCAATAATATCGCAGAATTCACAAAAAATCCCCATTTTTCTTTGCATATGAAACAGGAGCAGCTGAAGTGAAATTTAGGTGTTTTTACATAGACCGTTATGTAGTTTAAATGCAGCGTGAATGCAAGATCATTTCAAAATTCTGAAATGTTATGCCTTGAAACTTTTTATGGAAGTAAACACCAGGAAGCAGCAAGTGACTGTCTTGGACCCCAATCACACTAACACTTTTTTTGTGTGTGTAGAGAAGTGCCTTTTTTGAATGGTTTTCTAATGGCTGCGAGCATTTTGCATGTTGCTTATGCTCACTGTTTTAATTGCCTGCTGTACCTCACGTTTTTGCTGTTGCATTGTGTGCGCCTGCAGTTGAAAAAAGTCAACTCTGTGTGGTAAAATCGTATCACATTCTCCATCAAGACAAATTTAGTAACAAAAAAGGTCCAGCGCACTGCTCTTTTCTAAAGTCATCAAAAAGGCTGTCTGGTGTGCCTCCCGTTTCAGCATTGAAAAGCGCGTTCGGTGTGATTGGCCCCTTAATGAGTCATTCATTCAAATGACTCATTAGGTGGCTGATTTATTCTAGAATGAATTGGGTTGGATGTATTTAAAAATGGATTATTGAATCACTGACTGACTCGATTCATTCAAGAACGCTGAATAATTTAATAAAGAAACACTGTTGTATTCTTCAGAGATGTGCAGCTGTTTTTATGTTGGATTATTTTCAATAATGAAATAAAGTTCAAAAGTGAACCGACAATTTTGTGTAAACAATTATTTAATGAAAACTACTCGATTGAACTCTTATGCCAATGTCACATTTTCATGAAAACAGCACTCTGGCCTTGTCTTGTTGCTGCAGTATGCATCTAGAAGTGTCTTTTTTGCATTTTAGAGATGCTTAATGAGATGCGGGAATGATTTTTAATGCTTTTTTTTAATGCCAAGGTCCAGCTCTCATATAGAGAAAAAAAGTGAAGTTTTACTATAAAATACAATTTTATTTTTCTGCTTTAAAATTGTATAATTATTTGGCCAACTCACCAGCTAGTTGTTTTAATGTCAGTGAATCAACAATTTAAATCAACCATTTAATTGATTGGCTTGTTCAAATCAATTAAACCAGACTCAGATGACAAAAGAGACCTGTATATATGAAGTGAATAGGTGAAATAGTCCATGTAAGAAGGGGGAAAAACGATAACCACAGTGGACAGAATAGAAAGCCTGTTGACCTCTCATAAGTTTTGTGGTCAGTGAGCTTTGTCATTCCTGTACCACAGAGCTGAGCATGGAAAGGTCTGGAATGCCCCAAACTGTTTGGGAACGTAACGGTCTTTGTAAAAAGGCTGCCAGTTAACCTACTCCACCACACACACACACATGCACACACACACGCACACACACGCACACACACACGCACACACACACACACACAGACACACACACACTAGCCTGGTTTAACCCTAAATCCCTGTTTCTGTGCTTAAAATTTCTTTCCCTACATGTCCTAATTTCTTTGTTGAAAAGTAAATAATAAAAAATAACGTGAATAAATAATTAAAAATGGTGGTGCAATACTATTTTAAAACAAGCGCAGAATCTCCAAAAAAAAAGTATGCTTATTTGGATTTTTGTTGATCTGTTTTATTCTTTATTAAATTCATATCTGTCAAGTAGTTTTATTTTTATGATATGGAATGACTCAGTTATGCATCATGTCAAATAATGCACCGAGCCCTTTGTTAGAACCACATGTTTTTAACGTTTGTTTGTACAGTATAGGTAATATTTTGTTCTATTTTCAATAGCTATATTCTTGATTTCTAAAGTTTTAAATACTTTATATTTGTTCTTATTTTATAAAGCTAACTTCTATTTCTATTTTTAAATTAGTCAGTTTTTGTTTGCTTCTTATTCTACTCCATAATTTATATTGATATTATTTTAGTTTTTTTTTTTTTTTTTAAGGTCACTGGCAGTTGTGTAAGCATTTCACGGCGTATCGTGTTGTGTATGACTGTGCATGTGACAAATTAAATTAGAATTTTTCATGTTTTATGAAGCAGAGATTTTCAAAGTATGAAAGGGTGCTAGTCTATAAAAATATTCAGGGATGAATAATTGCAATGAATGAAAAGAAATATGCTGAGTGAGCCTCTTACAGGTGAGTGGGCTTGATAAACCACCTGTAGAAAACCCACTCTTTCATCTCTCTGACACTTTAAA
>CAIGQW010053631.1:22352697-22366087 GCA_903798125.1 Danio choprae | reverse complement strand
AAAAAAAAAAACACTTTACTTTAAGAAGTGTGCCTCACACAGGTGAGTGGGCTTGACAAACCACATGTAGAAAAAATACTCACTCTTACTCTAGCACCTTATTCTCTGAGCACAAACAGTTCCTTTGTATAATTGGCACTTATTGTGTGTATTGCCTCTTCTTGTTGAATTGTTGAATGCCTCCTCAATTGTAAGTTGATTTGGACAAATGCGTCTGCTAAATGACTATGTAAATGTAAATGTAAAAAAGAAATAAAATTAACCAGTAAAAATATCGATAAAATTGTATACACATGTATTTTTGCATCTTTAATGGGTGTTAATTATTGAAATTAGGGATGCTCCGATCAGGATTTTTGCAGCCGATACAGAGTACCGATTCCTTGCTTAAGAAAATAAATGAAGGATGTTGCATATAATCCTTTAAACAAGTCTCTTATAACCATTTAGTGTTGACATGTCATGATCAGAAGCAGCTTTACAGAAAATAATTGATAAAACAGCTTTAAAAATATTTTTACTGTGCTATTTATCCAACCTAACAAATGTAATGCTTAGAAAATCACCATGCCTAAAGCGATCTGTTCTCTTGCTAACTCACTCTTGTCTCCATGATTTCCGGGGTATGTTATCTAATTGGCGGGCGTCACGGAGCCGCTATGAATATGCGCGGGACTTGGGGAGCTTCCGGCAGAGCTCATACGGTTGGATGAAACCGTAGGGGAGATCGCTCTGCTCGCATTACAGCAGCTCAAAACACTGGATATGGATTGGCTTCAACAAAGAGACCATCACTCATACGAGTCGTGCCAATAAACACACCACATCTGTATGTATTTTTGCTGCTGTGTTGGGACCACAGCGATCACTCTCGCCCCCCACACATCATTTACCTCCTCACATGTAGCGCAGCTGATGAGCGCACGTGTGTCTTCCTCTGCATGTAAACCCGTAAACAAACACCTGCGATCAGTTCATGAGATCCGCCAGATTGGCGAGTACTGATCGAGTCATAAAATGCGATTATCGGCCGATCTCTTAAAATACTGATCTCCGGCCGGTCGATTGGACTGTAATACATTTACAGTGTATAGCTGATATTATATTTTAGGACTGTGGAATAATTTCATATGAACCCTAAAGCATGAAAATGCTCATTATATTGACATGCATTATGGGTTATAATAGAATTAGCATTTGTAAAAACACTTACAATCTAATACATTACGCAAATCATTTAATTCAGAAACAATGCACTGAAGATACAGAATGATGTCGTCAGCACTTATAATATTTTTGATAACCGTCAAACGTATTTAGCCTATATGTGTGTGCATATGTGCATACTGAAAAGCTCTGCAGGTTTTTAGCGCAGGATTGAGTTCTCATGCAGAAGCGCAGGGCTGCGGTGGGCCGATGCGGAGGTGCTGTTTAAAGCAGGACGGCTGGTTGGCCTGCTGGGCCGCTGGAGACGCTAATGGCAGGGTATCGAGCCAGAGAAAAGCCCTCATTCAAGCTACACTCAAAACGCTGATCTCTAATTAGCATCCTAGACCCAGTAGGGTGGTTCCAGTATGCGCAAGTGTGTGAAAGAGAGAAAACGAGCGTGTGCTTGTGTAAATGTGTCTTTGGGAGCTCTATTGTCTCTCTGTGTTTGTCTTCCTTACACTCTGTGTGGATGGCCAGTGTGTGTTTCTCTGGGTCCTCGGTCTATGTCGACTCCAGCGAACACTAGGGCTGAAATATCTCTCTTAAGGAGATCAAATTACTAAAATAGAAGAGCAGACATAAGGACTAACAGGACGAGGCAGGAGATTTGAGGCACTGCATGGACTGGTGTGGAAGAAATACAGCTTTTTTATGTGTGCATTTTGAGTTTAAGATCATGAGGCATTTTTTCTCTGAGATAAATCTCCTTATTTCCACTCCGGCTACTGGTATCATTGGCGGCCACAGACATCGAGTCAGGTAGAGAGTGTTTATGTGTATTATGTGTGAGATTTTTAAGGGGAAATATTGCTCAAAAATGAAAATTCTGTCATCGTTTACTTATTCTCAAACCTCAAAGGAAGATATATTGAAAAATGTTAGGTAAAAAGCAGTCTTTGACTTCCATTGTATGTTTTGTTCCTATTATGAATTTTTTCCCTCAACATTCTTCAGAATATATCTTGTTTTGTGTTATATTAATTAATAAAACCAAATAAGTGAAATTAATAAAACCACTAGAGTGTGAGAAAATCTTCATTTTTGAGTGGATTATTCCCTTTAATGGAGAAAAGTAGCATGGTTATGTGTGTTTTTCAATACTTGACTTACACATCCTTCTGTCTAGGTGTTTGTTGAACAAAATTCGATAAAGGTTTGTGGTTCAAACTTCCTCAACAAGTTCTTTTTAGGTTTATTGGAGATTTTATTTAAGAATTACACCAAGCTGATGTAAATTGAATAGATTTTTTGGCCTCACTTTATATTGGGTGGCCTTAATGTCCATGCACTTGCGTCAAAATATAAATACAATGTACTTACTGTGTTCATAATGTCTTCCAGAAGACTTCTGGTGCTCTTGAGGTGGGATACAAGTAGGTTTAGGGTCAAGGGATGGTCAACTGTGTAAGGCCACCTAATATAAAGTGGGACGGATTTTTCTAAACAATAACAACTAGTTTACATGGGCTTAATTTAGATAGATTTGTCTTCATGTGTATTTGATTTCTTGTCAAATTTACCTGATAAAAGCATTTATACATTGAGATATTCTACAGATATGTAGATATTATAGAATATTTATGTCTGCCCCAACTTTCCCTTCATTTCGTCTTTTGTTTATGATAAATTGGGGTTAAAGGTCAAACAGGTCACTTGTTTTTTTTTGTGTGCCTGGCATGTTTGGGCTGGTTTGTATGTGTTTGTTTGTGTTTTCTTCTGTTGTCATAGTACGGTCTGAATGAATATGGCCACCCGTAAGCAAGTGGATGATATTAAACACAGTGATCAGTCACTCTGGTTAACCACTGTGACCCTGAGCAGAGCCAAAAGTGGAGAGTTAAGCATATCATATTGTGTGTTCTTCATAAAACTCTATAATGTGGTTCAAAAATCACTAATGCTCCTTTTGAGATCAAATGTGTGCTGATGAAATGTTTCCAGACTCCACTTTTTCACTCTCTCTCTCTCGTTCTGTCTTTCAGTTGGGATGACAGTAGCTCAGTCAGCAGTGGGATCAGTGATGCGATTGATACTGATGACATCAACACCAGCTCCTCCATAAGCTCTTACGCCAACACCCCAGCTGCGTCCCGCAAGGGCCTGAATGGACAGGTATGACCTGCAGACGTTTATATACACAAACACACATACACACAAACGCTTGCATATATGGTTTACAAGGACTCTCCTTTGACATAGTGTACTTTATACTTTAAAGGTCCCATTAAGTGCTTTGAAATGTGCATTTTTTATTCAATGTTTGGCGTAATCTCAACCAAAACATGAAGAGAGAGTGGGACACAGAGTACCTCCTCCCCTTTTTCAAAAAATAACCAATAGTGTTTTTTTTATCTCAGCTATACCTGTAAGAGTGGTTGAGCTCAAATGTGAAGAAGGGGGCGGGGCATGTCAGACACTAGAAAGCATTTGATTGGTCACAATTTAATGAGAAACTGAAGGATGAGGTGTTGTGAGTAAAACGGTTGAGCCATTTAGACCTAAGTGACACACTACAAGCTTTATATGTTTATATCAGTTTTATATCTTCTAAACGCAAATTTTGTCACTGTTTTGTTTGCGCACCAGCTTATAGATATCCTTAAACTAACAATACTGATACTAACATTTAAAAACTTTCATGAGATACTTATTATATGGGCTTATCCTACCCCTAAACCTAACCTTCACAGGAAACCTGTTGCAAAATTAAAACCTTGTACAGTATATTTTTAAGCATTTTAAATTACGAGGAACATGGCATGTTCTCGTAACCACTTTAATTGAGTACAACTAGGTCATACCCATGTCATTATTACATTTTGTATGGTCCTTGTAAACCACATAAACATGTACACACATACACACACATGCTGTTATGCCTTTATTTATAAGCACTCTTGTCCAGTATCGCATATTTGTGCATTTGTCAGAGCCCAAAAGCCAAATTTGTGGAAACCATTGTTCCATTTGATTACATTGCTAATCTAAAAAAAAAATTCTACAAAAGTAATTTATCATACAAATGTGACAAATGTGTCAAATGTGTCAAAATCATGCTTGCGTTGCCTAAAACATTGGCTTACTGTTACCTATCAATCGTGGTCGAATACTAAACTGCCTGCATACACACTGTATCATTTAATTTCTATACCCCAAACTTTTTAAACAGAGTAACTGGAGATCGATCCATACAAAACCACTATTGTTCTCAGTTCCTTTCTGTGTCTTTCCCCCCTCTCTGCGTAATATTTATTTGTGATCCAGCTACATCTCACACAAAGCAGTTATGTTCTTCTTTCTTCTCATGAAACTCGCTTCTCTCTCTGTTTACTTGAACCCAACTCTCACATTCCCCTGCTTTTGACCCTCATAAAGCGTCAATATTTAAGCCAAAGCAATTGACATTCCATCTCACAATAAAAGAGAACAACAAATAAGTCTGAAACAAAAACAAAGACTTTGAGTTTAAAGTTTTGGCTCTTCTGAACGTTTACTATATTGTAATGGTGAATTTGGTAAGGGGGGTGCACTGTAAAATTGATGTGATCGTGATAATCACGATAACATGACTTCAATTGTACATTAAAATGATTTGTAAAGTTGATTTAATTCAACTTAAAAATGAAAGGTCGCAGTACTTGTTTAACAGTGTGCTATTAACACTCTACATTCACCAAATCTGTGTTTTCCATAGCCTCAGACAGATGCGGAGAAGCATTCAGCAGCCGAACGCAGCACTTCTCAGTCCATCGATGAGGTCAAGAGGTCTGATGGCGGTTTGGATTGCGGCATCAAATCAGACTCAGGCCTGAAGTGGCGTCGAAACCCTTCGGATGTTTCGGAGGAGTCTGATAAGAGCAGTTCTGGACGAAAAACTGCACCCATCACTCAGACGGGGTCCTGGAGGAGAGGCATGAGCGCACAGGTTGGAGTGACTGTGCCCCGTACCAAGAGTACATCTGTTTCCTCAGGATCCAGCATCATCAAGACACATGGGACGGGTAGGTGTATTTTTCTAAAGCATTTAATTCCTGTAATTGATTGAAGTAAAACATATCGCAGTATGACTTTTAATTAAGTAGATATACATCTAAGAAGTTCACAGTAAATCATCCAGTGGAATCTGTCTTCATCTTCTTTATATAAATTTTTCTTTCTTTTTTTATACAAGGAAATATTGTAAGAGTGCTTTATCTCAATTTGCGCAATTGTTTTAATTAAAATAGTGGCAATAATAAAAAATTTTTTTTATCATGTTTATATAGTTGCATAAATATGTAATAAACATTGTGTATATAGTATGTAGTCATAGTGATTTCTAAATAGCAACCTTTAAAACAAACACAACAGATTAGAGAAATTGCTGCTTTATTTTATTTCTGTCGAATGATGGAGCTTTAATTAAGTATTGCCGTTTTAAAATATTTTTTCACATTTTTGTTTTTAAACATTTTTATATTTTTAACAAGAATAACAAATTATGCTAAATCTTAATCTGTTTAATATTTTGTCATATTTTAATAGTAATATTCATAATAGAATCACATTTTACATATTTACTATTTAATAATAATATAAAAAGAACAAGACATATTCAATTGTTATATTATATTGTCGTTGTTGTTAAAAATAAAAACAACAATATCAATAGTACAATGTTATTTTGCTTAACATTTTTTATTTATTAAAACAAAGAAATAAAATGTTTATTATTTATCAATGACTAATTAAATATGATAATAATAATTATTATTATTTGTGTAATTGTTGTTGATATTTTATAGTTTAAAAAAAAAAAAAATAGCAGTTGCATACTGTATACCATAATAGAAGCACAGCAAACCCGGAGATGTTTTTCATAAATCATAAATTGCATATATTATAAAATTTAAATGATACATATATTAATTTAATCACACTTTGGAATCCCACACAGTGTTTGACTTTATCTGCAAGTTTTATGCATTATCAACTCATCCAGCTGTAACCTTTTTTCATCCATTAGGCAAAACTGATGACGCCAAGGTCTCGGAAAAAGGTCGCATGTCTCCCTCTTCCAACATCCTCCAGCATTCCTCCTCGGACACAGGCCGAAGCAGCGGAGACGAAGCCAAGAAAACCACCGCAGGCCGAGTCCCTACAAGCACATTCGGTTTCAAGAAACCCAACGGCGTCCACAACCCATCCAATGTCATAACCACCGCCAGCATTACTTTAGTGACAGCCAGTGGCGCCACCATTACCAGTGGCTCCGCCACGCTGGGCAAAATTCCCAAATCCTCTGCTCTTCTAGTTGGTGGCAGAGGGTCATTAAAAGGGGCTGTGGATGGTTTATTGCCCCCTCAGGAGGATGGCTACCTGTCGCCCAGTGCTCGCTCAACGCTGCAGTACCGAAGTCTACCTCGACCATCTCGATCTGGAGCCGCGGCCCGCAATGGAAACCGATCCTCCACAAGCAGCATCGAGTCAAGCCTACTCACCCGAGCACCGCTCCTTACTACTATTACAGCCAATAAACCCAGAGATCCCGGCCCTAAAACCAATGGGCATGTAATCCAAGCCAATCAGACAGATAAGGAGAAGGGCGTGGCCTCAGATATTGACAGCACGAGAACCAATCCGATTGTTTCGGGAGGAGGGGCGGCGACTATTCCTCAGACGACGAGACAGGGAAACAAATACAGCGAGGTCTCGTCCCCAACATTGCGAAGGTACGTGAGGAAACCTTTTGTATTTATTACATGTTTTTCAAACAACTTGACTTAGGCAAATGGAGCTCAAAAGTAAATAAACAAATGAGATCAAAACACTTATTTTATTAACTGAACTTGAACACTGTTTTCTTAAAGACTATAGAATACACAAGACATGTCACTTGTATAGTTTTGAATGGGGAAAAGTGTAACAGTCAATATGGTGAATGAAGCTCCGCCTTCTAGTACAGGAGCCAGTTATTGATCGCAGAGACTGACGATTCTCCAGGGGAGGGGCTCGGACCTGACAATAGTTTCTGCAGATTTTGCATGATTTTAGTTTTAGAACGTTTAGTAATGAAACTAAAGAGAAAGTTGTTGTTTGATTTTATTGGTGATTCCTAATATGAAATTTAATTCTCTTGGCAAGCAATTTTAGAGAATTCGATGTTTCCCTATTCAAACAGAATGCCCGCCGATGGCCGCCGAGTGAAATGACTTGCCTTAAAGGGACTTTGGTTTAAATCACAGTTTAAACAATTGGAATTTTTGTTAACTATTGCAGTTTAAACTTCTCTTCTCGTCACTTGCTCTATGTAGATTACTCACGGGATGTTTTTCACCTCAAGTGAAATTTCTGCTCAAGTTGAATTATTTGAACCTCCACGGAAGATGCAACTGAGGCAAATTCTGCGCACTAATGAAGCCACCAATACCCTAAGCATTAGCGCCACTCTTCTGCACAGTAGTAACCTCAAAAATCAAAACGTCAATTTAAAACTCTTCTAAATCTACAAACTAAGAAGATTACTTAAACACTTAAACAACAGGTTACGTTTATTGTTGACATAATACCCCACACAAAGCATGCTTTGAACTACACAAAATAATTTATTTTATTTTATTTTCATTAATTCATTAATTTTTCTTTGGCTTAGTCCCTTTATTTATCAGGGGTCGCCACAGCGAAATGAACTGCCAACTTATCAGGCATATGTTTTACACAGCGGATGCCCTTCCAGCCGCAAACCAGTACTGGGAAACACCCATTCACACTCATTCACACACATACACTACGGCCAATTTTGTTTATTTAATTCACCTATATCACATGTCTTTGGACTGTGGGGAAAACGAAAGCACTTATGCAAACCCATGCGAACACGGAAAGAGCATGCAAACTCCACACAGAAATGCCAACTGACCAGCCGGGACTCGAACCAGCGACCTTCTTGCTGTGAGGCTACAGTCCTAACCACTGAGCCACCGTGTCGCCCTTTATTTTATTTTATTTTATTTTATCTGCTACAAGTTTATTGGATTCAACATTTTATAAACAAATTCTCACACATTTTCAAAGAATTGTGTTCTTAACAAGTGAACAAACTTGAACAAACAGCAAAAATCTTACCACACACAGAATTTCATCCTCATAAATCAGTGTTTCCAGTGACGCTTCCTCAATTAATGGCTGTATTCATCATGGCAGGCCCCTCTTGAATAGCCAAACATGTGAAAGAAGGAATGAGTTTTTGTAACCTCCTCCAGCACCATGATTAGGTTGTTTCTGAAGCTGTTTACATAACCTGCTTTATGGCGGTCATGGATCACGACTCTCCAGGGTGGCTCGCCATTCCCTCAGAGACACTCCTGTTATTGATGAGCAAAGTGTGTTTAATCTTTTCCCACTGTTTCTAAGGATAAACTCATGTTGTTTTTTGGAGCTTCATTTGTCGAAAGGGGACATACAATGAAAATTGAGAGAAGTATTTTTGCAATGAGTTACTCGTACCCTTTTGTGTTATTTTTAGGGATTTTCTAAACCCTTAAGTCAGGTTTGCCCCTGTTCCTGGAGATTTACCAAACTGCAGAGTTCAGTCCCAGCCCTGATCATAAACACCTGTCTGTAATTATCATGTTCTTCTGAAGATCTCAGTTCACTGCTATAGGTGTGTTAATTGAACTTTCCAGGAAGGTAGATCTCCAGATGTACTTTTTATAGATTATGAATGCTTATAAAAGATTATACAACTGTATTGATTTACTTTTGAAAGAAATATCATGCCATCTAGAAACTAGAAGAGTTTATTCTAGAGACAAGAAGTCTGCAACAGTTTTTATTGTGAAAAAACTGACTATTTGCTAAACGATTTAGCGAAAAGAAAGATTTAGGCACTTCCTTTCTTTTTTCTTGTTTTTTACATTTAAGGCTATAGATTAACTCCGTTCTCCATTATATTTCTTTGCATTTGTGTTTAAATCAGCTTTAGAAAAAAATATTTCAAGATTTATTTTTATCTGCCTATATATTAGCTATCGGCTTACATATATGAAGAGTTACTAATTTCCTTATTGGTGCATCTGTATTATATAGATCTCATATATCAAAAACATTTCTAAAAACTATTTTAAAAGTTATTTGTAAAAATAGTATTGTAGTAAAATATTATATTATAGTATTTGTAAAAATGTGTTTAAAGGTCCCATGCAATTAAAACAAAGTTTTTTAGATGTTAGTATCAGTATTGTTCATTTTTTGGATATCTATAAGCTAGTGTGCACCAAAACAGTGACAACATTTGTATTTAGGAGATATAAAAATGATATAAACATGTAAAGCTAGTAGTTTGTCACTTCATCAACGGTTCACGTCACCTCATACTTCAGTTTCTCATCAAATCGTGACCAATCAAATGCTCTCTAGTTTCTGACATGCCCCGCCCCCTTCAAAACGCTTCACGTTTGATGCGCGTGAGCTCAACCACTCTCACTAGCAGAGCGGTGATAAAACAAAACGTGATTGGAACTGTGTCCCACACTCTCTTCATGTTTCGGTTGAGATTACATCAAATATCTAATAAAAATGCACACTTCAAAGCACTTCACTGACCTTTCAAAATCTTTTTATTAAACAGCACTTGGGGAAATATTTAAAAAAAGAATTGCAAATTTCACAGGAGGGGTAATAATTTTGACTGTATGATACAACTTTTTACAATGGAGAATAACTAGAAGAATAAGTAAACTTATTTAATCACTTATGTAAGTCACTTGATGTAACATTTCATTCCTAATCTTTTCCTCTTAATTATGCTTTCCAAATTTGTTCGTATTTTCAGTTTTTTTTTAAAACATTTTCTCTAATTCTCTTTCTTCATCAGACTTTTTGGAGGCAAAGCTGCCAAGCAAGCCCCAGTCACCACCGCCGAGAGCATGAAAAATTCAGTGGTCATCTCCAACCCTCACGCCACCCTCGGTCACACCCAGTCCTCCGGCGGGCCCCTGGACTCCCCCTCAACTGTCCCAGGCAGCGGTGGCAGCAGTCCCCTGTATGGGGGTCGAGGTGCCAGCATAGGGGGCAGCGAACAGGCATCGAGTCCCGGTTCGGTGTACTCTACGGGCACCGGGACCTGGGGGACCACCATCAGCAGCTCCTCGGCCCTCGGATACCCATCCGTCAGCAGCATGCACACCAGCAGCGAGTCCATCGACATGTCTGTGGGCAGCGGGCATCACCGTGAAGATGTTCACCCAGCACTGATGCGGACGGGCAGCGCCAAGACAGGCATGTCAGAGAGGTGAGTCATATCTGAGAAAAGCATATGGTTCTAAGAATGAGTTTTTAGTTCTTATCTGAATTAGATTCTGAATGGAAATAAGTTTATGATTCTTTATGATCATATTTAACAGCCATTAAATGTGGGAAAAAGTCTGATAAGTTATTATGAAGTTTATATTAAAGGTACATTGTTTACATTTTCACATGAAAATATATGTAATACACAAAGTTCTGTCATGAAACTCTATGCACGCGCAGGCTGATAGGTCACACCTAATAGGCTCCTACATCACAAACTACATGGCACAGCCAATGAGCTTGCTCTTCAGGATTTTAAATGCTCAGTGTTGTTTTTGGTAACCCTCCTCCACCCCAGCTCCACCTGTGTTTAGATCTGCTTCGGGGGTTACATATATGTTATGTTTGCAGCAGCAGTGTGTTTTATTCTCAGACTGCATGTCTGTGAATATACTGGCAGTAGCAAGTCTCGGTACTTGCTCTGCCATAATAATCAAAGCAGCAGTCGCAGAAGCATAGCAGATCTACTCCACCAAGATCAAACACATCAACATTTCCCTATACATATGTGTTACCATACTAAAATAATCTCTCAGAGAGTTTTCATGACAGAAATGTTTGAATGTTCACCCATATTTTGACATTTTATTTATACACAATTTATTTAAAACATTAAACACATTACTTTTAAAAGGCTTTCTATGCATATCACTTTTTTTTTTTATTTAATTTGCTCTGGACACCAAAGTTCCTCTTTGACCCATATATATTTTATTTTGAGCAAGAAATATTTCAGATACTAAAATTAAATGGTTTTTAATAGTTTGAGGCTATACAACATAATAAAAAAGGCCTGTTCACACATTCTCTTTATAGCAATTTACCAGTAATTTTCTGTGAAAGTATGTGTGTATGAAAGGGGGGGTGAAATAACTGCATTATAAATGAAATTATGTTAATCCCCTCAATTTCAATACAGGAAAGTGGATTATAAGAGGAAGACAAAGAAATTAATAAAACAAATTAATCAGATTCTCATTCGGTTTATATTACGTCATTCTGTTTTTGATGACAATACCAATTAATGAAGAAATCCACAGATGAAATGAAGCAATCATCATTCTATCACAATGCTTTGAGAGCATTGTATTGCTCACTCAATACATTTGCTAAAGGAACGAAAGAAGGAATGATTCTTCAGTTTGGGGTGTCTTTAATTCTGTATTGATCTGTTCTCCGATGCTTTTCCTGTGTCCCTCTCCACATTCCTCCAGTCCCCTCTCCTCTCCCTCTAACAGTCCTAAATTCAACCGTAACACTTTGCCACGGAAGCAAGACAGGTAAAATGTCCCGTAGCTTTGGCTCCACCTAAGCTGCTTTTTTAATTTCTTTTTTTACACCTGACATGGCTTTGTGTCTTTGTGTTTGCACAAGTTTATCATTTTAAAGACCCCATGCCCTTAAAAATCTGCCTTTTATGGCTTTTAGTAAGTGTCTCTTAGTTTTGAGGCCATCTGTGTACTGGTGAACTCCTAAAAGCAACGAATATAACGTTTTGTAATATTTTTAGCAGCTTTCTCTTCTTTTACTGTAAAATAAATGTATTTTAGTTATTTATTTTAGTTATTTTACATTATTTTAGTGTTGTTGTGAAATAATATTATAGTTTTCTGTTTTATTATTGTAATGTTTCTCATTTTCTGTTTTTATTGTATTTGTATTATATTTATTCTATTTTTTTATATTTGTTACCCCGGACCACAAAACAATAGCAATGTCAAAATTTTAAGCAAATACCATATTCTATGATGATATTTGTAAGCTCTTTACTGTAAATATATATTACAATTGTGAATTTTAAATGTGCATTGCTAATCACTTATTCTCAATCATTTTAAAGGTGATTTTTCTCAGTGTTTTGATTTATTTGAACCCTCAGATTCCAGATTTTCCTATAGTTGTGTCTCAACCAAATATTATCCGTAGCTATCACAATCATCCATCAGTAGAAACTAATTTATTCAGCTTTCTTGTGATGTATAAATCTAAATTTCCAAAAATGTATACTTCTGTAGTTTTGTGGTCCAGGCAGGGGCGGACTTAGGGTCCTGGGGAATTAGGGGGCCCTGACCAATGCCAATAAGCCTATTTTAATAATATAGTTTTTTTATAAATTTGCTATCATACATTGTAAAAAAAGATTTTAATGTTATTACTTCTTTTCAAAACTGGGGGCCCCCATGAATAGTGGAAAATCTAACCACAAATATTAAAATCTAACCACAAATATGGCCCTGATCAATGCCAATAAGCCTATATATTAATAATATAGTTCTTTTATAAATTTGTTATTGTTAATATGTTGGTAAATCTGTCCATAACTATTAAGGTTTTATTGCTATTATTTATTTTCAAAACTGGGGGCCCCCATGAATAGTGGCCCCCATAAATCATTCCTTCCATACTGCCCATGCAAATATTAAAATATAACCACAAATATAGCTAATTAACTATACATACTTTGTGAACTTGTTTTTTTATTTATTTGGGAATTTATTGTATTTAATTTTACATAACAAAATAAAGGTTCCACTTAAAATCTATATTTTTAGCATGCAGTTTATTTATTACAAATAAAAAAATTATAAGAATAATATACAGAGAAAAAACATCTATAGAGAAAGTGAGTGTTTTGAGTTTCAATGCTTGGGCCCCATACCTGCAATTGCTTAGGGCCCCCAAATCACTAAGTCCGCCTCTGGGTCCAGGGTCACATTTATTCTCTTAATATAATATATATATATTTCCCAGAGATGGGTTGCAGCTGGAAGGGCATCCGCTGCGTAAAACATATGCTGGATAAGTTGGCGGTTCATTCCGCTGTGGCGACCCCCGATTAATAAAGGGACTA
>CAIGQW010053631.1:22334259-22344625 GCA_903798125.1 Danio choprae | reverse complement strand
CGTGCGTGCGTGCGTGCGTGCGTGCGTGCGTGCGTGCGTGCGTGCGCGCGCACGCTTTTTAGAATGCTTATACACTGTAAAAAATGCTGGGTTTCACACAATCGATTTGTGTTTGGAAAACATGAAGGAATTAAGTTAACTTTTATTAGTTTTTAACATAAAACAATTAAGTTGCCCCCAAAAAAACTCAAGAATTGTGTTGTTTCAGCTTATTTTAAATAAGTTATTTGAACAAACTTAACTTAACAGTAATTTGGTTCTCACCCAACACAGTTTTAGATGTTCTCTTTGGCTGTGTTATGTCTGATGATGGAGGCTGTAAGGTGTGTTTGCTTGTGTATATGGGTGACAGCTGTCATGCAGAAAGATAGTGTCGTTCAGAAACGCACCTAAAAAGAATCTGTGCTGCTTTGAAACATTCATTGTGTCCTCAGAGTACTGAACATTCAGCTAAAGCTAGATATAATGACACTGCAATCTACAGTCTCTGAAAAAGTAAACAAAGCGCTTATGATCAGAGGAGCATTGATTAAATTCCAACGTCATCATGTTGAGTCTGTATGAACACATTTATAGAGAGTGAGATGTAATTAAAGCGAAAGACGCCGATGGGTTCTTCCTACATGTCATCTAGTGCTGTGGTAGTCAGACAATGATGCTGTTTTAATGTGACTGTCTGTCTAGCTGTCAATCATATGTCAATGGCAGAAGAAAATCATTATAGTGAGATGTCGTAACACATCTGGTGGGTGTTGTTACAGTATGTGTGTGTGCTACATGACACATAAAGAGCACTAGTATGCTATTGTTGTCTAAAGCATTCTTTTGCCATTTAGTATTTGTTTTCAAATCTCTGCTAAAGATTTACACTAAACTGAACTTCAGCTGTGAAAACTAGACTGAAGCAGTTTCAGTTTCCTAGCACTTCATCTATGTTAAGCTGCTTTGACACCATCTACATTGTAAAAGTGCTGTAGAAATAAAGATTAATTGAATTGAGTTGAATTAAATAAATAAAAATTTAATTGCTGAATCTGAACCTAAACTTGTACAAAATAGTTTAGAAATGTGCTTTTATGCAGTACGAGTAAGCTTATTATAGTTTTGTATTTGTAAATTAGTTTTTATTTTAGTACTCTGTAAAAGTTTCAGTTTCAGTTTAATTTTAGGTTTTTTAATGAATGGTTTCATTAGTTTTAGTTTAGTTTTTATTTTGAGAGCACATTTCGTTTTTATGTATTTGGTTTCAGTTTTAGTGATTATATTAATTATAATCACTAACGGACATGTCCAGTGTCGACCAAAGCAATAAAATAATCATAAATTAAAATAAAATAATTTTTAAACTGAAACTGAACTCAAAACCACATCAAATGTATAAAAGTAAGAATTATGAAGAATTTACACTAATTTCTTCATATTAGAGATGGTAAAAAGTTAAACACGCCTAGCTTACATTTTTTGTCAGATGAAGAAAATAATAGAATATGTTTTATGTTCGTATTTTTTAGTTTTCGTATTTAAACATGTTTGACTGTAAAGTCGCCATCTACTGGCAGTCCCTATATTCCGACCACAGAATGAGTGCTTATTAATGATGAAAGCAATTATATTTTTGGCTAAATATTATTTTATTTCAGTTCATTTTTCAGTATCTGCTCTTAGTTTTATTTAGTTTTATTTTTTTATAACAATTTTTTTTTTTTTTTTAACTAAAATGATTTTTGACCAATAGATTATAGATATATAGTAAAAAAAAACACTTTACTATAGTATGTTTCAAAAACACAAACAATAACTATAGTATTCTATCCTGTGGGAACTTTTGTCAAAAATAATAATGGCCAATTATGTTAAATCAACATTCACATACAGCTATAGGAGGAACTTTCTCAGACTTTTCCGTTAATTTTAAGATTTATAGTTAAGTGTTTGAGTAAAATTACATTTTTGTGTTATTCTGTAAGCTACTAATGACACGTCTTTTCAAAATCGAAATGAAAATGTTTTAAATGTATTTAGTAATTTAGGGCTTCACTCTGGTCCTTTATTAAAACTGAATTCAATAATTATAATTCTAAACTTGCAAGATTTCTCTGTGTACAAACTGTTACCCTCAATGACCTGTGTTTATTTTTTTGTCTTTAAATCATGATAAAAATGTATGATAATCATTATAATTTAAATATTAAACCAGAATGTATAAAATGTACTCTGTACAGTGAAAAAAAAGTAAATATATATAACACTTTAATTGTTTTTATCTTTGGCCTTCATGCAAATACAACAGACAGACAGAAGCATGTCTACATGATCCCCATTGTCTGGTTACAAACTTCCAAACAAATCAATCACACTGATAATCAAACAAATCCCACTTCTCCAGTAGAGCTGAGCTCGTAAATCACAGAAAGAGCAAAAAAAAAAAAAAAATTCCCTCTCTAGCGCTTTAGGGAGAAAATCATTCCCTTCATTTTCAGGTGTGTGTTTCTGTCCCCGGTGTACATTTAATACCCTCAGGAGAGACAGAAGCTCATTTTTCAACAGCTAAACAAGAAAAGCTGTGCAAATACTCCATTAGTAACTACTGTGTCTTTCTATTTTTGCAGACGGAGGAGAAATCACAATCTGAGGTGAGGACTGGGTTTTTCTTTTCGCAAAAACAACACTCATATGGCCCCACACATACCTGTGAACCATGTTTATTCACCACCATTGACCTGTTATGAACACAAACTGAGGGCGGATTCATGGCGGGATCTGATTTCGCCGCTTGTCTCTGTGATCTTTACATCCACCTGTGCAATTCTGTACATACACCTGCAAACCGTTTCCCCTCTTTGATACCAAATCACAAAGTTTCCTTTCCACCACACACACACCTGGATCCCTTGTGTTTCCTCTTCTTTTCATGTGCACTTTTTCTTTTTTTCTTCTTCAACCTTCTCAGAACCTTCTTCAACCTTTTTTTACTCTCTCTCTCTTCCAGATCCGCAAGCTGCGTCGAGAGCTGGATGCGTCCCAGGAAAAGGTTTCCGCTTTGACGACGCAACTCAGTGCTAATGTAGGTGGACGCATTCATTATTTTATTATATCTTTAGGGCATAATTTATTCCCAATTCAGGATCTGGTGTCAGTTGTCATCCTGAGGCGTCATCTAAATGGTGTTATCGTAATCCCAGTGACGCCTGTGTGGGTCGAGTAGTTGATTAATGTCAGCGTCGATCATGACCTCATCGTAGTTTCCAGTTGTCATTGCGTTCATACAAAAGCACTACGTCTACTGTATTGGCCATTGTGTAATTGTAATACAGTTTCCCTTTGCTTAACGTGTACATACCCGTGTAGATAAACCAGTTCAGTTAGTTCTGTTTTAAGAGATTACACTGTAAAAAGTGATTAGTTACTTTAAAAAAAGTGAATAAACTCATTGGCTTTTACAAGTTGACTTTACTTTAAAAAAGTGAGTAAACCCATTGCCATACAAATGTTGGCTTTACTTAAAAAGTGAGTAAACTCATTGCCTTTCAAAAGTTCCTTCCTTCGGCTTAGTCCCTTTATTCATCAGGGGCCGCCACAGCGGAATGAACCGCCAACTTATCCAGCATATGTTTTATGTAGCGGATGCCCTTCTAGCTGCAGCCCAGTATTAGGAAACACCCTTACACACTCATTCACACACATACACTACGGCCAATTTAGTTTATTCAATTCACCTATAACGCATGTCTTTGGACTGTGGGAGAAACCGGAGCACCCGGAGGAAACCCACGCGAACACAGGGAGAACATGCAAACTCCACACAGAAACGACAAATTGTGAGATTAATTTTGAGAAAAACTGAGATATAGAGTCATATTGGAGAGATACAGAGATCGGTCTTTTGAAAGTTTAAATTTTGTGGGGAACAAACTGTTCTGAGAAGTCAACTGTGAGTGAGAAAGTCGTACTTAATAACAGTTGTGAATATTAGTGACAGTTTTGAGCTATAAATGTGTCAAATATAAGAAAAAAATGAAATGATCAGAAAAGTCAGATATAGCATTTTCATTTTAGAAGAAATAGCCTCAGTTCTGAGGTAAAAAAATAAATTAACATTAATCAGAAAAAGTCAAAATGCTAATATATAAATACCATACTATGAGATATGAGTTACAGTGATGAAACATAATAACAATTTTCAGTGACATAAAATAACAGTTGTGAGATATAGTGTCAGTTTGTCGATTACAAGAAAAAAAAATGATCAGAAATGTCAGATATAACATTTTAATTTTAGAACAATAGTGTCAATTTAATGGTAAAAATGTCATAATAGTCAAGGAAAAAAAAGTCACAATGCTAATATATAAATCTCATGCTCTGAGTTACAGTGATGAAAAATAGTCAAAGTTTTCACTAATAACCACAATTATACCAAATTAATTCAAATTGTGAGATATAGTATTTGTTGAAACTGTAAATTTCCAGTCATATTATGAGACATAAAGCTACTTTATGAAATATACGGCAATCATGAAAAATAAATTACGCTCTGTGTTGGTGTAGATTTGTAAAATACAATATAATGCGTGACTACACAAAGTAACACATGTCAGAACAGATACATGTCATTTCCACCATACTGTGTTTGATTTTATGTTTTATGACTAAAGACAAAGGGGAGCACAGACTGCGTTCAGTGTTTTTGATATGTCCTGCTTAAGATAAATGCATGTGTAAATCACAAAGACAAGTCTTTTCTGCCCAAGGCAAAGCAATCCTGTCATGTAAGAACAAACTAGACATGATTTTCAGAGCTACTTAACAAAAGAGGTGCACTAAAAAAGACCAGATATTCCATCTTTTTTATGTGTGCATAACAGTTTCTGAGATAACACCATTAACTTGTCAACTTCTTAAGTACAATGACTATTTTTGACAGGCGCTGAATGAGGTTGATTTAAAGTATGTGTGTAATATGTTTGCAGAACGCTGTTTTACTTTGCTAATATTCAGACACACACTGAAAAAAAAAGATTTTTTGATTTGTTTGAAGTCCAAATATCTAAAAGTTCTTGAATCAAGAACATATTTTTGTTTTCAGAAGTAACCCAGCAGGCACAGGACGTCAACATGACGTCAGATTGACGTTGTACCCCAACGTTGTGGGACGTTGCATTTTGTTTGGAAATGAAAATCAGGTTGATGTCAGTGTCCAACGTCAGACAGATGTTGCATTTTGGTCGCTTTCACCTAAAAACAACCAAATATCAATGTCTAATGATGTTACAGCTTGACGTTGTGTGGACGTCAGTGGTGGAAAGAGTACTGAAAAATCAGACTCAAGTAAAAGTACAATTACTTGCCCAAAAATGTAGTGCAAGTAGAGTAACAGTATCTGTTGTAAATATTACTCAAACTATGAGTAAAAAGTAGCCCTTTTAAAAGTACTCAAGAGTAGTGAGTATTGAGTATTACGTTGTGAAAAGTTGATGCGTTTACATGCAATGTGTGTGTGTATGTAAACGTAATATTTTGTAGTGCATTTAGTTATTGTTTAAGGCCATTTGGCGATTTCAGCCATCATACAGTAAACATCCTTCATCTTCTTATCATAGACGTCTAAACAGCCTCTGGTTTATTGTGTGTCAAGATTTTGGACATCTTCTTGGACACTTTTAATGCTTCCTAATGGTTTGCTGCATTTATAAAGCGCCCATGTCTTGAGGTTTAGTATGATGCGATTTACTTTTCTATGTACGATTTGATTGGACAAGAATCACAGAACTGATTTTTCTACTCAGGCAATCCCCATAGACAAGAAAAAATAAAGTGACTTAAAGAATTGGAGTAAAAGTACCGATACAGCACTAAAAATGCACTCAAGGGAAAGTAAAAGTACACATTTTAAAAACTACTTAGTAAATTTCTAAGAAAAACTACTCAATTACAATAATTTGAGTATTTGTAATTTGTTACTTTACACCACTGGTGGACATTACCACTATGACATCTATCAGACATTGGATTTTGGTAACCATACCTGACGAATAAACATATGACGTTGACTTAAGATGTTGGCTCGACGTTGGATTTTGGTTGCTTATGCAACCTAAAAACAACCAAATATCAACATCATTTGACATCATTATTGGATAACGTACATTGAATTTTGGTTACCTGATATCACAACCTAAATCAAACCTTATATTGACATCTTATGGCATTGTGTGCCTGCTGGGAATAAGTCAAAATTCAAGTGTTTTCTTCTTAAAACAAGCAAAATAATCTGCCAATGGGGTAAGTAAAATAAACTTGGTTTATTTGGTTTAAAATAAGATTATTTTGCTTACCCCATTGGCAAATTATTTAGCTTGTTTTAAGAAAAAACTTTGAGGTTTTGATTAAAAACTGAAAAAGTACTTGTTCTGATCTATACTTCTGCAATATATAAAACCACAAATGATCATAACAAATTGTATCATATTTTAAATGATTAAAACCTATCAAAAAAATAACAAAAAATATATAAATTTAAAATGACAATTAAATACACTGTAAAAAAAATCTGGGTTTCACAATCGATTTGTATTGGGGCACCACGAAATAATTAAGTTAACTTATTATATTTTACAAAATTAAGTAGATTAAACCTAAAACAATTAAATTGTCTCCAAAAAACTCAAGAATTGTGTTTTCAGCTCATTTTAAATAAGTAGTTGAATTGTAAATAAGTAAATAGGAGCAAATGTCATTTGTTTGAGTGTATTGTTTTAGGGCTCATCCTTAAATAAAAACTTTTATTATGTCATTAAACAATTCTAATATGCATGACCATTTTTGGCATATAAACTAAATATGTTGAGTGTTTCTGTTAATCAAGGTAATTAAATTTAGATCTTGACTTATTTTTGAGAAGCAAAACAGTATTTACTTGTCTAGAAAAGGCTTCTTCATTTATGGATTTTACATTTTGTAATTAAAAACATAAATTAAAAACAATACAAAAACTCTTAGTTAAGAAAAGTATGTTATTGCAGGGAACCCTTTTTTGCTGGCTTTCCAGTCACTGAAGAGTGAGAAATATCTGAAACGAAAAAAAACAATAAGCACTTGAGACGTCAGTAAAACATGTCAAGGCCTCAGGCGGCTTCTCTGCTTTGTCTGTCTCAGTTATCAGTGTTAGGAGGAGCTTCTCGTCTTAATATAACGCTGTAGTTGTGCTTATCTGAAGCTCGGCTATATGGAAGAGCAGAGGAGCTGTAGAGATGTTTGTTCTGACGGGATCGGCCCTCTTGTGTGGCTCCCTTTGAACCACTATCCTTCCCATGGGTGCGCAGAGAAACACGCTTTCTTTTACAAAGAAAAATACAGACAGAAAGGCTTTACAGAGACTAATGACAGCCAGCAGGAGCCTCTTGGATGTGAGGTGAGGCAATGACCTTGAGGAAGCTGTTTATATATGTAAATTTATAAATATATATATTTATATTATATATATATGGTTTAGAAGAGTTTTACTTTGTTGCTTGTATTTTCTTTCAGATATCTTGCGACATATTAAACAAAAGGTTCAATTAAAATATGTGTTGTCTAAGTACAGTTTGAGATGCTTTGAAAATTTTACAAAAAGGCCTCCTTTTTTCTTTTTTTGTCGCATCAGAATTTTAAGTTAAACGTGCTGTTAAAAAATGTAATTGTTTTATTTTTGTTTTGTTATTTCTTGCTATTTATTAATGTTTGCTCACTTTAAGTAAAGTCATCTTTTGTAAGGCAATGGGTTTACTCAACTTTTTAAGTAAAGTCATCTTTTGTAAGGCAATGGGTTTACTCAACTTTTTAAGTAAAGTAAGTAGTAACCATGAAGAATATTTTCGTTTTGGTAAATGTTAACCACTGTAATGTTGGTGAATAATGTAATGGATTCTTCAAAGTGAGATTTCAAACAAACATGATTTCCTGTTTTTTGGAAAACAAAACGACAAAATATGGGTGAAATGATTTTTATAATAAAATATATAAAATGATAATAAATTGTATTATTTTTTAAACAAATTTAAAGCATAATTTAAAATGACATAATTACTATTTTAGGGCTGATTCATAAAAATTTTTGTCTTTTATTGTGTCCACAAATTATTCCTTTTCTAATATGCGTGACCTTTTTTCAGTGTATAAAACACTGTTACACGAATATAATTTCGTGGCCGTTTCTGTAAATCATGGTTATAAACCAATCATTTCAAATGTAATATTGATATTATAGTCAAGGAGAAATGTTTGAGATGTAAAAAATATATATATTAGTATTAGTAATTTTCTATGAGGAAAAGTAGATTCAGAGAGAAACATGAATTGAACTGAGACTGTAAATATGATTCTGTTGCTGCTTGGTGGTCTGGGATATGGGCCAGAGTTTAGATTGCACGTCTAAGTGTTTGATTAAAGATAAAGGTTGTTGTTTTGTAAGTTTAAGCTTCAATGCATCAGTAGAACATTTCAATAAGCAGTCCTCTCCCACACAGGTCACACAGTTCACGTTTTAAGCAAAATGCATTTGTCACTCAGTATCCTTGCAAAGAAATGTAACCTCCTTAAAGGCAGATTGCACAATGTCCATGTATTTTATGAATAGTGTGTTATGACGCATACATGCAAAGAAAAAATAAATAGTATTTTGAATTTGAATGAATCGTTTTTCCATGTTTAAACTAGTCTCTCTTGTCCTGTTCTTCTTTTCAGGCCCACCTGGTGGCAGCGTTTGAGCAGAGTTTGGGCAACATGACCATCCGACTCAAGAGCCTGACTATGACAGCAGAACAAAAAGTAAATGTGAACACAGAATGCATTTTTCTTTTCCAATGTGCTACTTTTCTGTTGTTAAACATGCACCTGACGGATGTGTGTGACCGTTGCGGTCATGTCTTGTGTGCTTTGAGCACATGCGCAGTGCATTTTTTAGTGTAAAAGTTGAAGATCTCTTATCTTTATAATGTAATGCGAGTTTTACGTGGTTTACGTGGTTAAGACTATTGTGGCTGAAGCCGTCAAACTGACGTCAACAGAGAAGGACCGGCGCCACTCCAAACATGGAAGCAAATGGTTTTTATTGAACTAACTTTGATTGAAGATTACCTTTCAGTGGATTAACTTGCATGGATTAATTGTGAACATTGTATATTTAGTTTTCACACAGACTTTAACGTGAATAACTGAAAATAAAGATAGGAGCCTGAAAAAAATGCATCTGAACTAATTGCTATGAAGATGCCTTGCTGCTGACATGGATTGAATGATTCCTTTAATAGTCTAATAGATAATATGTTGTTTGTGATCTTTTTATATTAGGACTCTGAACTGAATGAGTTGAGGAAAACCATTGAACTGCTAAAGAAGCAAAACGCAGTGGCTCAAGCGGCGATTAATGGTGTCATCAACACTCCAGAACTCACCTGCAAGAGTGAACGCACAGGTGAGAGAGAGAGAGAAATAATCCATCAAGACATGCTGTTCAATTAATGTCAACAAACTCACCACATGACATTTGAAGTGACCTAAACGAGTTCTTTACCTTATCTGGTGTATATACAGTGCATCTGGAAAGTATTCATAGCGCTTCACTTTTCCCACATTTTTTTATGTTACAGCTTTATTCCAAAATTGATTAAATTCATTTATTTCCTCAAAATTCTACACACAATACCCCATAATGACAATGTGAAAAAATTGTTGCTAAATTATTAAAAAATCTAAAACCTGAAAAATCACATGTACAGAAGTATTCACAGCCTTTGCTCAATACTTTGTTGATGCACCTTTGGCAGCAATTACAGCCTCAAGTCTTTTTGAATATGATGCCACAAGCTTGGCACACCTGTCTTTGGGAATTTTTGCCCATTCCTCTTTGCAGTACCTCTCAAACTCTATCAGGTTGGATGGGAAGCGACAGTGTACAGCCATTTTCAGCTCTCTCAAGAGATGTTCAATAGGATTTAGGGCCTGGGCTCTGGCTGGGCCACTCAAGGGCATTCACCGAGTTGTTGTGAAGCCACTGCATTGATATTTTGGCGGTGTGCTTTAGGTCATTGTGCTGCTGTATGACCTGCAAAATGTACCTGTATGCACATTCATTCATTCATTCATTCATTTTCTTTTCAGCTTAGTCCCTTTATTAATCTGGAGTCGCCACAGCGGAATGAACCGCCAACTTATCCAGCATATGTTTTACGCAGCGGATGCCCTTCCAGCTGCAACCCATCACTGGGAAACATCCATACACTCATTCACACACATACACTACGGACAATTTAGCTTACCCAATTTACCTGTACCGCATGTTTTTGGACTGTGGGGGAAACCGGAGCACCCGGAGGAAACCCACGCG
>CAIGQW010053631.1:22305987-22321277 GCA_903798125.1 Danio choprae | reverse complement strand
TACAGATGGGTGCTGTGTGCGAATCACATGGAGCCGGTGAAAGGTTTTCTGGGACGATATCTCAGGCGGAAGCTGATCGAGACGGAGATCGGCAACCGAACTCGAAACCTGGAGCTGGTGAAGATCATCGACTGGATCCCACAAGTGTGGCAACACCTGAACCGCTTCCTGGAGGCCCACAGCTCCTCTGACGTCACCATCGGTACACACAATAACATCCACCAGACTGAACAGAGCATTCAGTGTTCCTAATATAAGTGTAAATGAATTTGAGTCTTGTGCTCCTCTGAACAGGTCCACGTCTGTTCCTGTCCTGTCCGATGGATGTGGACGGTTCTCGTGTGTGGTTCACTGACCTGTGGAACTACTCCATCATCCCCTACATGCTGGAGGCTGTGAGAGAAGGCCTACAGGTAACATTAGCCTTCTATTATATTTAAAGGAATAATTCATTAAAAAAATGAAAATTCTGTCATCATTTACACTCGTTCCAAACCCATTTGAGTCTCTGAATACAAAAGAAGATATTTTGAAGAATGATGGAAGCCTGTAGCCATTGACCTCCATAGTATTTTGTTTTTCTTATTATGGATGTCGCTGCAACATTTTTTTTTAAATATCTTATTTTATGTTTATCAGAAAAAAGGTAAATTTATAAAGGTCCGAAACCCCTTGAGGGGGAGTGAATGATCACATTTTCTTTTTTTTGGTGAACTGTCCCTTTAAATCTTACTTTCTAATAATTGAAATTCATATTTTTTTCTTCCAACTGAACAGAAACAGCAATAAATCTTTTGCTGGCTCTGTGTTTAGCTGTATATCTATATCTATCTGTATATCTATCTATCTTTTGGAAAATTCTGTCATCATTTACTCTTGTTCCAAACTTCTGTTGAACACAAAAGAAGGTATTTTGAAGAATGGTTGAAACTGGTAGCCATTGACTTTCATAGAATTTTTTAAAATTATTATTATGAATGTCGCTGCAACTTTTTTTTTAAATGAAATTGAAAACGTATAAAGGTCCAAAATCACCTGAGGGGGAGTGAATAATCACAGGGTGACGTGGTGGCGCAGTGAGTAGCACAATCGCCTCACAGCAAGAAGGTTGCTGGTTCAAGCCTCGGCTGGGTCAGTTGGCATTTCTGTGTGGAGTTAAAGGGACTAAGTCGAAAAGAAAATGAATGAATGAATGAATGAATGAATAATAACATCTTTTTTAGGTGAACTGTCCCTTTAAATCTTCCTTCTAAAATCTATCTATCTATCTATCATCTGTCTGTTTATCTATATTTCTATCTATCTGTCTATTGAAAAATTTTGTTATCATTTACACTTGTTCCAAACTTCTTTCTTCTGTTGAAGAATGGTTACCATGTTGTCGCAACTTTTTTCAAAATATCTTATTTTATGTTAATTTAAAAAAACATTTAAACTTATAAAGGTCCAAAACCACTTGACGGGGGAGTGAATAATCACATAATTTTCTTTTTTAGGTGAACTGTCCCTTTAAATCTTCTTTTCTAGTGATCAATATCTATAGTTCTTCCTTCCAAATGTACAGAAACAAACATAAATCTTTTGTTGGCTCTGTCTATCTATCTACCTATCTATCTACTCTATCTATCTATTGTTCTATCCATCTTTCGGAAAATTCTGTGATCATTTACACTTGTTCCAAACTTTTTTCTTCTGATGAACACAAAAGAAGATATTTTGAAGAATGGAGCCGGTAGCCATTGACTTTCATAGTATTTATTATTATGGATGTCACCACAACATTTTTTTCCCCCAAAAGATCTTACTTTATGTTAATTAAAAACAAAATCATAACTCATAAAGGTCCAAAATGACATAATAATCACATAATTTTCTTTTTTCGGTGAACTGTCCATTTAAATCTTCCTTTCTAATGATGGAAATCTGTAGTTCTTTCTTCCTTCTGTACAGAAACAGAAATGAATCTTTTGTTGGCTCTGTGTTTGTTTAGCTGTATGGTCGCAGAGCAGCATGGGAAGATCCTGCGCTGTGGGTCCTGGAAAAGTTTCCATGGGCAGCTTCTCATCAGCATCCTGATTGGCCAGCTCTGCTGCAGCTCCGCCCAGAGGATGTGGGTTTTGACGGATACTCCGCCTCCAGAGAGGGTGTTAGCAAACAGAGCACTCAGAGCGACAGTGATGCTGATCCACTGGTGAGTTACACAGATTAATGACAGTGTAGTGTACTCGAATGGACAAAATCATTTAAGTATAATCAGGCATTAAATCCACAATAGATGAAGATATTTTGATCTTTTTTAGCAGTGCAGTTAATTTCCAGAATTTTAGGACCACCTAACTGCCTCATGTTGAGATTACATAATGTTGTTAATTTATAATATACAGTGCTCAGCATATATAAGTACACCCCCCTTAAATCCCTCCGTTAAATGAATATTTTCTATAGGATGCTTTACAATATTATATTTGTGCATATACATTAGTTTAGTCAGTACTGAAGCCAAATCTGGAGCTAATCTAACAAAATAACTTATAATAATGGTTAAAAAATGAGTAGCCCAAATGTATATGTTAGGGAAAAATATTACATAAAATGTTCAAAAATAGCAAAAAATCAAGAGAAACAAAAAATATATACAATTTTGTTGAAATGTTGCAGTTTGTAATTTTTTTTTGCAATATGTTGCATGAATTTACATGTATTATCTTTCCATTTCTAAAGATGTTCTGTGACTAATATATTATTTTAATAAATATATCTGTTTAATAAATCTGTTTTGTTCAAATGCACCAATATATAATACCCATATTCACTGAGAAATAGATAAAATATTCATTTTCAAAATGGGGTGTACTCATATATGCTGAGCGCTGTCATTTAATATAAAACATTTTGAATTAGCTTTTATTTTGCTATGTTTGGTTTTTATTTTAGTTTGTTTATGGTTTTAGTATTTATTTGTTTTAAATGTGTTTTTATAATTTTTTTATGTCAGTAATTATAATTTAAGTGCTTTAAGTTAAAGAAAACATAGATTTTGTTTCTTTAATTTTAATAATTAAAAACTTACAACTTTAAAAAGGACAGTTCACCCCAAAATGAACATTTAATCGGCCTCATGTGGTTTTACACTTTTATGAGTTTATTTTTCTGTTGATTACAAAAGAAGATATTTTGAGGAATGTTGGTTGCTGTCACCCATTTACTTCCATAGTAAGAATAAATATTACTATGGCAGTCAATGGGTGCCAGCTACCAGCATTCTTCAAAATATCTTCTTTTGTAATCAACAGAAAAACTGAATACACCAGTGTGAGTAAATGAAGACAGAATTTTTATTTTTGTGTAAACTACCCCTTTAATACCACTATAACGTTAATTTATGCAATTATACATCCTTACCAGTAGGTGTCAGTAAGAGAATCAATAATAAATAATATGTTGAAATAATATTGACAACCATTTAGGGGTACTTATAACTTACCAGAAAGTCTACAAGAATCATAATCAACAAAAAAGGAGCAGAGTTTATATTACAGTTACATTAAATATGCATATTTTCTAAAAACAAAACATTGTATCTTGTATATTGCACCAAACCATGTCTAATATCTCAGCATTCTCCTCAAATATTTGTATAATATGTTGAAATAATATTGATCATTTGTAGGTACTTATACTTAACAGAAAATTAATAAGATTCATAATCAACAAAAAGGAGCAGAGTTTATATTAGTTACATTAAATATGCATATTTTCTTTAAAAATAAACGATCATTTGTATATTGCACCAAACCGAGTCTGATATCTCAGCGTTCTCCTCAAATGTGTGTGATTTTTGCTTTTTTGTGTTATCAGATGAACATGCTCCTGCGTCTGAAAGAAGCCGCCAGCTGCTCGAGTCCTCAGAGCTACGACAGCGACTCCAACAGCAACAGTCATCATGACGACATCCTGGACTCTTCACTTGAGTCCACCCTCTGACCAGCCTGATCCAAGATGACACCCAATTCCTTAACTTCTGTGCCAGCCGAGGCATGACCACACACACACAACGGGTGCTGGTAACCCAATTAAATATTGACGCTTCATATATATATATATATATATATATATATATATATATATATATATATATGCGCCAAAACTCAATAGTACTTCAAGCTGCCTCGTGTAAATTGTCTGTGTGAACAGCCAGAACGACAAAATCAGAAGAAAGTGCTTTGTCCCAGTTTTTTACCTCAAAACGTAAACATGTGGTCACATAAGCAACAAATCGTCAATAGTGTAGCGACGGATGACGCACAACTCATCTTACGAAATTCCCAATTGCGTGGATTCCTATCAAAATACTTGGATTTTACCTATGACAATTTGCTAAAATGTGACCGTAGCATAACCGTTGGAGAAACTCTCGCGCACAATGCAAAGCTCGTTTGTCTTACTACCATCTACTGGTGAAATGGAGGTATTACACCTTAAATCTGAAACCATCATATAAGTCTGGTCATTCAGCGGATCCTTCTGTTAACTTTATAAAACCAGCTTGACCGTCATTTTATTTCGTTTTCAACATACGGATGAACTAGCATGGTGCTACTGTTTGGATGCATTTATTAAGAGGATTGGAAGAAGGAAAAAATACCTCGATTACCATCTGAGACGTGCTTTCATGTGTTCTTTTGCTTATGTTGTTTTTAAAGCACCTGCTGTCCGCATGATCAAGTGTTCTGCTGCAGCACAAAGCCCATCTGTGTATTTTTACACTCGATCGCTCTCTGCTTTTGGTGCTGAATGGAATCTGGTGCCTTACGCCATTTTGTAAAGGAAACTACGTTTTATACTTCCGATTAAAATGCTGATTTTTGTTACGTTCCGTAGTTTCGAACTACAGGGCTCTTACTCTGCTCTTTGAGTTTGCCTATAATAAACGGCCTCATGCTCATCATGTCATATCAGAGGTACAATAATAGAAAAGAGGAGAACCTGAGCAGAGCTGTAACCTCCTTATTTTCATTTTTAAGTGACATTTCTAACATCATTTTCAAATCCTACACACAGGGCTTGACAAACATTTTTTGTTCACTAGCCACTGTTTTCAGTGTTTTTTACATATATGATTTTCTTCATCACCTGTAGTACAAGCGCTTACAGTTTATTGCTGATAAGTGTACATTTTATACAAAACATCAATAGAGATCAATGAGAATCGGGCACCCTTGTTCTAAACACCCAGAATGGACTGCGCTGCTTACGAAACGTTCCCGATCTCTATACAAGAAGATGTGTACATCCAATAACCCATAGTTATCTCTATGTGCATAACATGAATATATGAATACATCCATGAATATATGTTGGTTGAAGTTGACATTCTAGGCTTTAACAATATAAATACAAATAAACGATAGACTTACAGACAATGCTTCTACAGATGATCATAGGGTGAATGGATTGTAGGTGTCTTCTTGTTCTTTTTTAATGAGGCAATTAATTGAAACATTGTCAGAATGTTTCTGTGGCAACAATCATTTAAAAGAAACTAAATGACAAGGCATTAAATTATGATTCCTAAATAGTAATATTAAGTAGATGATCCAGCACAGTCATTATTTTGCAAGACGCTAGTATTCAGCTTAAAGTACAATTTAAAGTCTTAACTAGGTTAAGTAGGTTAACTAGGCAAGTCATTGTTCTATAGTCAATCGAAAAAACAACGTTTCTTAAATGGGCTAGTAATTTTGACCTTAGCCATTTTTATTTATTTATTTCAGCCAAAATAAAGGAAATACGACTTTCTCTAGAAGAAACATATAACAGGTAATACTGTGAACAATGTCCTTGCTCTGTTAATGATCATTTGGGAAATATTTGAAAACTAATTAAAATTTCACAAAAGTCTATCAATTTAAAATGACAACTGCATAAATAAACGAAGAGCTGACTTTCAATCAGTTGTAATGTACACATTTGAAACAATTTAGAAAAATCTGTGATACATTTTTATTATAAAGTAACCTTCCAGCATGTATCGCATTCAACTGATTCATTCAGAAGGCTGATTCATTCAAGAATGTGTGTCACTAAATCTCATTCACCTGTTAAATAAAATCCATAATGGCTAGTGAGCCACATCACTGCTAAAAATCTACTTACATTTGGCAGTTCAATGGATGTTAATGTCAAGCCTTGATTGCATGTAAGAAAAACATGCATTGTTGCTTCATAAACCTGACATACGCGACTGGCACAATGCTTCTTGAGTGATTAAACTGTACGACTCGCATGGTGCTGATCGTTTTCAACACAGCAAAAGCACAGACGTTCATCATTAGGTGTTTTGAGAATACCTCATTGACCATTTTGGCCTTTTTTTCATGTACAGTACATATCTTGCATTCAATGTGAAAGCGTAACAGACTTTTGATTAATAATATGCTGTATTTGCTGCTTTATAATGCAAGGATGAGTTGTATATAAATATATATATATATATATATATTTAAAAAATTATCTTTGATTCTCTATCAAGGAACACAGCTTGAATGGAAACGTGAATTTCCTTGCATGGGAAAGCGTAATATATGGGGCTATTCAGTGTTTTCACCTTCTTTTACCTTGTCAAATGCTGTATGTATGGCACTACGGGGTTTTTAAGTTCCAACTTGCTTCCATTTCACTCCAGTGTTCGTCATCAATCCTATGCAACATCATCGTGGATTTCAAAACGGAAGCCAAATATCGTAGCTCTGTAATGCTGTCAGCACTGCCAATACGTCGTGTGTATACACTGTGTAAATAAGGATTTGTGAATAATCTTAGGATACGTGCCTATTATTAATTTTCTTTGCTGGATCATGATGATGAAGTCGTTTTAAGCACAAATGTTGTGTGTGATTGTTGGAGGGCTATACAGTACCCGAACGGAGCTCATGTCACTGATTGTGTGTAATTTGGCTGTAATATATGGGTGTAAATATTTGACTACCCTGCAGGCTGCATTTTGATGAGTAATCCTTTTTCTAGCCGTTTATAACAGCTCTCGGAGAATACGCAATATTTTGTGTACAGTGTCTTTTTTCATCTTAACAGTCGTCTACGTTTTCCAACGGAGGATCTGTGGAAACGCGGGCGGCCCATGGAGATTTACTGATCACGCTACCGGTTTTAAATTATTTGTAAGTCAATAAACTCAGTAATTATTTATTAATTGTTCACTAGTTTGTTTTTTGTGACTCCATGCAAGCACAGTGGGGATAAAAACACAATTATACAAGAAATATGTTTACTAGAAACACAGCAAAAGCAATAATACACAACATAAATCCTATAGTCTTATTTGTACATGCACTAAAATGTTTCCAAAATGTATATGACAGGATAAATGTTTCGGTCTGAAGCACATCCAAAAAAAAAACTGAACATTGAGCAGAATAATTTGACACATTTTACAATTTACACATCTTGTTAAATTCAATAGGTAGGACACCGTTTACAGAGAATATTTCATTTCATATTTGCAATATAACAATATATAGTAAGGTATATGGAGCACATACAATATACTTGCAAGATTTTATAGTAGTAGTAGTAGTATAGTAGTAAGAACAGGTAAGGATGAACAGATACATGTTTTTTTTCTAAGTAGTAATAAGTGTAAAACAAACAAAGCATGAATGCACACTTTAGAATGTCATTTCATTGGTGAAAATTAAACAACACCTAAAATATTGTTGGAGTACTAATAAATCCCTACACCATTAAAAATAATCCATGTATGCAGGTTAATGTGCTGTATCACATAATGTTTGAGAGAGACAGAAGATGGAGCCTCATATAGGGCTGCACAATAAATTGTTTCAGCATTGATATCACAATATGCCAATCTACAATAGTCATATTGCAGGATCTGCAATGTCAAGTTGGGATTATAATTAACCGTTCAGAAGATGCAGCTTTTTGTGGGGTCATCACAAAGTCGAACTCTAATAGAGTGAAAGATTTTCATTTGGATGTGTTTTTTTAGACTTGTGACTATGTAAGATTTAGACTTGTGTCTGTGTAAGATCAAGCAAATTTAAACCAAGAACTTTAAAGTTTAAAACTTGAACAAAAGACTAATTGTATCTAAATATTCATACAATGAAACCTATGCAGTGTTATTTTACATTTGATTATAGAATTTCTGTATCTTCGTGGTTCATTCCACTGTGGCGACCTCAGACCTAAATCAGAGACTAAGCCGAAGGAAAATGAATGAATGAATTTCTGTATCTCAATAGCGCTATTGCACAGAAAATCATAAAACACTGTTTTTTTCATTTATATCTTTATTCAATTATTTTCATCTATTCTTGTCATTTGTTTATTATATTTCATGCAGATTCTTCCCTACAAAACAATCCCAATCTAAAATCATGAATTGTTTCCAAATAGAGTTATAAGTCATCTTGTGAAATTGTATTCATATATCGCAGTCATAGTAAATATCACAATGTTTTCTCAATAAAGTGTAGCCCTAGAGCCTCAGTTATTGTTGGTTTGAACCTGTTGGGGTAAAACAATCTTCTAAACATCTCTTTAATCTTTGCTTAACCGTTTTCTTTCCATTGCATATTTAGCAATTCCGTACCAAACCACTGGCATACTTTGCAGGCCATATTGACCAAAAAAAAGCTGCCAAAGGCAATTCTGTGCATATAGAAATCTGTCAGGCTTAACTAAATATCCTCTGTCGTCTAGCTTACTCTTCCAATAGGGTTCATCGGCAAACATTATGTACTTCTCAGCAGTCTTTGTTAAAAAAGGCAACTCATTAAAATCCAAATACAACTTTCTCCTACTTTCCTCCTTAAAGGCTTTTGCTATATCATTGATTTCACCATCACATGTCATTGTTACTCCTCCTCTTTTTGGGTCAAAGTTCTTAGCTTGGTCACATTTAGGTAAATACCAAATCATTTGTTTACCCTTGGGATCCATGTTTTTAAGAGACAATTTCAGATCTTTTAAGAAGGGCTCATTATAGTCCTTATAGCTTTCGACATTCAGAAACCACCCTTCGAAGTTTAATCGGTGTGCAATGTCCACCAGTTTCTGAAGGTTTTCTGCTTTTGCCAGTTCATTAATGTTGTTCACATCTCCTCCGTGATTTAAATGAGCCAAAAAAACAGTGCCAAATATGCCTACTCCATTTTTATGTGCCTCATCGATCCAAGCTGGATCGGGAGCAAGTACTGCTCCTTCTTGATGTGACCCACCAAAGAAGACGAACTCTTTAATATACTGCCAGTAATCTAATCTTACCCTGTTTTCCTCTCTAATGACTTCAGGAACTCGTTCACAGGTCGGTCTTGCTCTGAATATTAATGTGAAGTCTCTGTGTGCACTCTCGTGTTCTTCTCTTGACCACTCGTAACTAAAACCATCGGTTTGAAGAGGCACTGTTGAAGGACTCAAATAGTCAGAGAACGTCTGATCTGCAGAGTAATCCTTCAGTTCAGGGAAATCATTAACAGCGTCGCCTGGTTTGTTCAAAAACCAAGTGTATGTTTTTTTCAATATGGGATCAGGCGTTTCTTTTTCCTTGTTTTCGTTTAGAAAAGGTATCTCTTCATAAAGTACTTTTAGTGCCTCTTTATCAGTGAAGCGTTTGTTCTGTAGATAGTTTAAATTGCGCAGACAGTCAGCCCAGTGGAATTGAGCCACAGTGAAATACGGGAGAGCAGGAGGTATGCCTTCTCTGCTCCAGCAATACGCAGAAGTCCCCTGGAATTCAGCATAACATTCCCCGTTTACTTTGGCATTTTGAAATTCTTTCAGTATTGTAAGATCTTCGCTTGCCCTGAAATCTCCTTCAAATTCATAAAAAATACCACTGATTGTCACAGCCTTTTTTAATTGCAGGGCATAATATTCCTTTCTGCTGTGTTTACCTTGTGCACAAAAGATATACCATGGGTAACTGGTAAGCTCCACATTTTCCCACACTGGCATTATGTAACTCTCACTCCTGTTTCTAAATAATTCTTCTCGTTTTGCATCGTAAATCACAAGGCAATCAACTTCAGAAAGCAGGTGTAGATTCCACGAATACAAAAACCCATCAGGATTTGGTGGCTCTTTGCCCTGGTTTATTTTATCCATCACATTTTTAGCTATTTTAAGACCGAATATGTTTATGCTTTCTTCTGCGAAATGCTGGTTTACACATTGGATAAAATCTGTGAGCTCATTGCTGTAACACTTTATGAACTCAGTCGATGTGCATTCTTCCCCTTTTTGATATCGAATGGCTCTGTGGAAAGCCTGAAGGGCCTCTTCATCAGACACATTGTAATGTTTGTTTCGAAGCATGAATGTCTGAGCTGCCAGCAGCTTTTCTTCAGGAGATAACGCTGAGATGTCACAATCATCTGTTGATTTAGCATCTTTCCAGTAATTCATGTTTCCTTTCATAGCTTTGAGCAATTCTTTTACAATTTGACATGGAGACGTGTAATGTGATTGACAGAATGAATTTCCTTGAGAGTCGTCAGGATGAGATTTCTCATAGTCAATCACAGCCTGGATTTTTTCCTTTGCGTTTCCCGGCTGGTGCAAACCGTTAGAAAGTGCTTTCTGATTAAAGAATGCTAAAGAAGTATAATTCAGCATGTCAGAAATGCAGTTTTTGAGCTCTGAAACCCATATTTGAGCTTCTGGTAGTTTCATGTTTGGGTCTATATACTTCATCACTATAGCCAAGTCCAGGAAGGAAACTGGCTCATTGTTTTCAGCCATTCTTGATCTCCTATAACGCTTATACACCTATGAAAAAAAATTATTTGTTTTGAGCTAGCTGTATAATGCTTTCAAGGTCAACAAAGAAGAATGATCTATTACGGTTTTTCTCAGTCGCTTTAGTACATTTCTCAGATCAGAACTGAAATTCTCACACCTCAGTCTTCAGATCATTGTGTCACTTGTGCACATCAGAAAAGCAGTTTCTCATTCCTTTGAACAAGATGCAAATGCTTGCGTACATCCATGCAAATGATTATGTGCAATTCTCTTTCCTACATTATCAGTTGCTTATGTCATGTTGGTCACAATGTATTATAATGTTTGAATAGTCTCACCGCCCACAATGTTTAATCGTTTGTTCATGGCATAAGTCTTTACATGCAAATTTTAAGTCTTTACATGTACATTTTTCTGTACATTTCCATTAGACTTTTTTTTTCTAAATCTGTCTACAACTGCTACATTTCTCCCAGGTGAGTTTTTCTTTCTTTTTCTAAAGAAGGTGCATCTCAAAGGAGATTGTCCAATGTTCACATTTTTACTTTTGTTTTTTTTCTTTGTGTTCATTGACACAGATATTTAGTTTTGAGAGATGAGCTAAGGATTTTGAGAAAGAGACTATCTTTTGCAGGTAATCCATGCTGTTTTGCTATTTGTACGCGTTGTTTTGAGAAATGCACTTACTGCTTTGCAAATTTCAATTCTGACCTGAGAAATGTACCAAAGCGGCTGAGAAAAACGGTAAAATGCTAAGTGAAAACCAACACAGGCTCATCGGAAATATATGCTTCAGCTACATTTTTGTGAAATCGCAAAAACGTTCTTCAACATACGATTAAATGCAGTTTCTAGGTAAAATAAACGCTAACAACTTTAGTTACAGTTCTTTGTTCAACACGAAACAAATACCACACAACAACTTTACACTGTCTATGATTTGTAATCTCTCACCTAGTCTCACCTATCTATCTCCATATGGACAACTTTTCTGTCGTGGTCAGTCACTTTTTACAGTGTTGTACTTTTGATGCAGAGTGCTCAGGTTTGTGTCCGGTGAAGCACGGTTCCATAAAAGAGATAAAAATAATGTAAAATCAAGGTAAAAATGCATGGTCGCAGTACACTATTCTCTTGCGTTTGTTTTTGAAAGCACTATTGGTTGGGTTTAGCGAAGCGTTAAGGTGAGTGGTTTGCTGGTCTACGTGATCTGTACAACAAGCTCTGCCATCTCAAGCATATGTACCCAAAGTAACATATTTCAGATACACAAAAATTTAGACAGCGCCCTCTAGTGGATTTGTCATCTGAAACATGCAATGATTTACACCGAGCAACATATTTAGCTTTTTGCAAAAATGTAAGCTGGGGCATATATTTCCAATGAGCCTGGGTTGGTTCTAACACTCAATAGTAGCATCTGCATTTGTGTGTTATTTTAGTAAGTTGTAGACAGAATGTGATTACTTACCACTAAACGTATACAAGGGTTGATGCAGTGGCCCAGTCTACTGCTCCTTTTGCCAATATAAGGTGCCTCTTTGGGGAAAACAAGTGCATTTTCATTTATTCATGCAGAAGACCCTTTGTAAGGTAGCAACTTGTAAGAGGAAACTACCATTTATAATATATACAATGCCATGTAAATCTATATACATGAATAAAATGAATCTGCATTTCAGTAAGTATAAAAATTTGTGGTAACACTGCAATAGCTAATGTTAACAAGCATAGATTTAGATTTGAATAATGCATTAGTATGACAAACTATGATTAATAAAATTGTTCATAATGTTAGTAAATACATTAACTATAATAAAACCATAAAAAATGTTAATAATGATAATAATGACATACCGTGTAATACTTATTATTATTATTATTATTATTATTATCATTATTATTTTTCTTTCTTTCTCTCTTTTTTTCCTCTCTCCCATTACAGAAGGCAAGTTTTGTAGAAACACTCTGAAATTTCCTTCAAATTCATATTAAAAAATACCCCTGATTGTCACAGCCTTTTGTAAATGCAGGGTGTAATATTCTTTCTGCTGTGTTTACCTTGTGGACAAAAAAATATACCATGGGTAACTGGTAAGCTCCACATTTTCCCACACTGGCATTATGTAACTCTCACTCCTGTTTCTAAATAATTCTTCAAAAAACTTCAGAAAGCAGGTGTAAATTCCACGAAATGTGTAGGTGCAGTGTACCATAGTGCTTTTTTTTCTTTTAAAAACAATAGCCCTGTTAATAAAGGCCTTTTAACGTTGTCACCTACTTTTCGAGTGCCTTGGACATGGGTATAATCTTGTTTCTAGTTTTACACACTGTGTGGTTTCTTGCCAAGATAAACAAAAATGAAAGAGACATCAGTAAATACAGTATAAACAAGGAAATAGCATATTACTTACCAAAACGTCTTTGGTAAATATTGAAGGATTTGCTTGCTTGTCACGCTTTCATCATGTGTAAAATTTCACTGGGAACCAAACTTAAAAGTATCTGTTCCAGTGATCCGCTCCAGGAAAATGATCACCTCGCTCACTTTTTAACCTGTCCAGGAGAGCGGGTGGGAACCATTGTGGACGTGTGGGAGTTTGTTTGTTTTTTCTTCTTTCCACAGAAACAGACATGTTTGAACAATAGATTTACAGCTCTAAAAATGTTTATCCTCAAATGGTTTTGGATGTTTTAAATGCAATGTATACAGCAAATGTGTATTATTGCCATCAGTCAGTCATTGATTAATCGTAAGTATAATTTTGCGTTTCGAAAAATAAAGATGTGTTAAAAATACAATAACACCGTATATTACACTATTGCATACTATCTGACAATCATTTTTATATTAATTGGCTCAAATTAATTGTGCTAATGGAACATATTAGTCTTAATGAGGCCAGTGTCTACAGGTAAGCAGAGGTGTAAAGTTGTGTTATCAATATTAGTAATCTATTGATATCAAGAAGAATGTGCAGCAGTTAAAACCTGTTGGGTCATGATTTTGAGGACTGTTTCCTTGTTCCAATGAACCAGTTCTTCTAAGTAAGTCAAAAAACAGTGGAAATGCAGGCTGCCAAAAAGATATTTATCAAGAAATATTTGATTTGAAACTAAACAAGGTCTGCGTGCAGGCTTTAATGGAAATCTGAATAATCGGTGTAAAACTGTTACTAACTAAAAATGTATGACATTTTAATACCTGTATTTTCAGTAGTGTTTCAGTTTCAGTAATGTTCTTTCTACTGTATTTCAATCTCCATTTCACTGCATAAATTTCGCCTCCAACAACTTGTGGTCCAGTGAAACCACACAAATAATCCTCGTCCCTTAGCGCAGTTTAAACTAAATTCTTAAAATGTCTTTTATGAATATTTAGTCTTATTTTGAACCATATTATCCTGAAGAACTCTTTATGCTGATATGATTCTTTGTGTTAGAGTTAAGAGGTAATTTCTCCCTGCCTGTTTTGTTTTTCAAATCTGTAACTGTCCAAACACATCATAATAGTCTTCTCATCTACTATACACAAAAAGTCAACAGGTAAATAATGTCTGCAGCTTTTAACATTTCAATTGTCACTGATTTCCTATCAATCATGCATTTCTTCTTTTGTTTCAATCATGTGTTTCTCCTAATGCTGATTCTGAGTTTAACAGAACATGAAACTATTATTAGGTCTGTTCAGTTGTAGACTGCTAGCTCTATACTGGCAGATATTGTAACCTCTTTAGCGAAAATGAAAAAGCCACACTGTCACACCAAACATTTAATTATTATATCTGTTTCTGTTTTGTCTATGTATGTATTTACTTAATGTTTCGTTTACCTATGTTGCTCAGTTTGGCAGCTTTTAGGTTTAAAATGCATTACCCACAAAAGTAGATTATTCAAAACACACTCATTATTTTTTTGTTCCTACAATGTGAAATTCAGTACAGTAAAAATCAGAAGAAACAGTAATTGGTCAAACAAACAAACTCTGTTCACATATTTTAGATATGCTAAAGAAAAACCTGGACAATTTGTAGTTAAGCAAAAGTGTAAGGCTACATTATAAATTTAAGAAGTACCTAATAATCTGTTGATATCAAGAGGAATGTGCAGCCGTTATAAAAACCTGTCAGGTCAATATTTTGAGGACTGTTTTCTTGTTCCAGTAAAGCAGTTCTTCTGCATAAGTCCAAGAGGAGTGGGGAAATGCAGGTGGGTAGACACATTTCTGAGGAAAAATGTTTAAAGTAAGGTTAAAGCATTCGTAAATATGATTCAGAAAAAACAAAAATAACTTATTTTTAAAAGTTTCTAATAAAATGTGTCGATGTAGGCAGAAGTTATGCATATCTGGTATGAATTCCAGTTTTAAACAAGCAAATTGAATATATGGATCAGCAATGTTCTTGTGTTTTTTATATTTGTTCCAAGATGGAGGAGCACTTATTTCTTAACTGTTTTTCCTGTTTGTCTGATTTAATAAATATTTATATATTCAATTTAATATATTT
>CAIGQW010053631.1:22229758-22240069 GCA_903798125.1 Danio choprae | reverse complement strand
CACACACACACACAACCTTTAAAAATCTGTTCAATGAGGCCGAGTGCACAAAGAGCAGGGAGACAGATGCTCAGTTGAAAGAATCTACATGAACTCATGAGAAAATCATCACTGTTGCAACTCATAGCTCATCTTGAATCGATTTATGTACTAAAGTGATAGTTCAATTATTTAAATGATGACAGAATTTTAAGTTTTGGATGAACTATGCAGATATGAATACTGTTTTTGCAAACAATTGGTTAATAAAATGGCACAGTAAAACACAAATATGTGGCATGGTGCTTTTGGCTTGGGTCATAAAACAACCACTCAAAAGCATAACCACTTAGCAGCATCCTGACAACCACCCTAGAATGATTAGCTTTTTTTTAAGGATCCAGTTCAAATTAGGGATGCAAAGAATTTTTGGATGCCAAAAAATATGGCATTTTTGGTGAAAGAGTTATTGAGTTACATTTAGCTCAATATTCTATTATTTAACAAAGTAATAAATAATTATTACAAAGCATTTTCGATTTTGGTATTCAGTCAAGTACATCTAGAATGTTCGGTTTCTGTTTTGGACAATAATTTCTGTTTTATGTTTAGATTAAATCATGTTTCACTACTCATTTAATCTTCTTATATTAGTAATATTAGTGAAAGCTGGTAAATTAAAATTAGAAATGGTTCATTTTCTTTATTCCTTTAAAGGGGTGGTCCACAGTGTGTTTTAAGGCTTGGTTGTGTTTATAAGATGCAAAGCAATGTGTGCTGATGCTTCACTTGTAGAAAATCATGTTATTTTTTTAATATATCTTACTTTGATTATATACAGCTACTTAGCTAACATGGAAACGACTGTCATATTTCTTAGTTCCTCTGAAAGGCCCGCCCTCAAGAGGCTCTGATTGGTCAGCTAACATAATGTGCTGTGATTCGCAGATTGGCTTTGTCACCACGTCACGCCCCTACAAGCAGGCGCTTTTGCGCTGTGTAAACATTGAGTCAGAGCAACTGTTAGAAGCATTAGCTGCCTGAATCAGACAGAAAATGAAGAGCATACAGCTGAACCTCACGCCTGCTCTCTAAATTTGTGTTTTTTACATATATTCGCAATAAGCATGTGTAATTAATATAAAATGTTCTCATATCTTTTGCGAGTTCGTTAAAGCAGCCGCATAAAGAGACACTGCACGCGCTGCTGAAGATTGTGGCTCTTTACAGGGGTTTGACTGATAAATATGAATTTGTCTAAATTGTTAACGGTGCCAAACAGCATTTCCCGTTGTTTGCATCCTTGTTTACATTCTTGCTACAACATACCATTAACGCTAGAAACTGTGCATGTAATAGATCAATTTTAACAAATAAAAATACTTACAGGTTGTGGCTCACAATCCACAGCTTCGTCAGTTGGAGGAGTTTTAACCGAATCCAGCACTAAACTGGGAGAGTACAAACTTTAACTTAATATTTTTAGACATTTTGATTGAGTTTAAATGACTAGAAAAGTTATTTCAGAATTAAGTCAACAATAATATTTTTACAGTGTTTAAGTAAACACAAACCTGATGTGGTTTTGTCCAGTGACTTCTGTCAGTCTTAATAGCCAGATTGTCCTTCAGCACAGTTGGCCGGTCAACCCATCCTCTTGAAGCACACTCTCTTTTTTTTCTTCCCTGGTCTCTGAACTCAATAATAAACCCAGCAGAGCCACAAAGAAGCTCAGTTCATTAGACTGACATAAGAGCCCTATGGAGTCTTCAGCTGACTTCACTATTCTTCCCTTCTCAGTGGAAACTAATGACAGTGAGCTGGTCCTGATTAGACAAAAGAAAGACGGCTTTACATTTGCCTTCTCTCTCCCATTATAAAGCACGGCGTCATTGTATCTAATGGGATCCTTCCATTGACGCCAGGAGTGCGAGTGGAGGCTTTCCAACATGCAAGTCAACTGTGACCCTCATCAGACTGAGGTTGTTGATTGGGATTGTTCAGGGGTTAATCTGGAGGAGAGGAGCACGATGGGAACGTTGAAGTTTCTAATTAAGGCCGTTCATTACCTCTGTGCACACTTTCTCAGGATTTAGTGGCCACAAGTGCGCTGGAGTGGATTTGAAGTCGGGTAAATCTAAGTTTTATTAAGAGCGGACACTGCAGTTGCCTCTTCTTCTAATTGAAAATTCCAGGATGTCGAGTGGAGGACAGTTGCACATTACGTCAATGAGTGTATTTACATATATGCTAATAGGCTTCTAAAACCTGATAGCTGAAGAAAACGATTACATAACATCCCAGTTTTGGTATCCAAATATAGGCATAATCACTGTGTTTTAGGGGGTGTAATGGTACACAGGACTCTTGGTTAGGTACATACGTCGGATTTGGGGTCACGGTTTGATACGGGTTTGGTACAACAGGAATAAGCAGCAAATCCCCAGCATAAATAGAATAATGAAAAATGAGATTGTATAATTATTAGACCGTGTATTAAACTTCCATAGGTTGAGCCAAATCCTCCACTAAACAACAGAAAAACATAAATTGTGCATTAAAGTTAAGATTTATTATAGCTTCAAAACAGAAATCTCTTTTAATGAAGATGCTAGCATGGGAGGTCCATCATTTCTTAATGCATGTGTATATAAAGGACCCCAGATTGGCTTATTTGCGCATGAGATGGGACAGTGGGCTCTATTTAACCAATCTCGGTTCTGGAGGGCCAGTGTTCCTGCAAAGTTTAGCTCCAACTTACCTAAACATACCTGCCTGGAAGGAGCAAGTTTGATGACCATTCTAAGCACATGAGCTGCGTCCGAAACCACTCGAGTAGGTACTACATTTGAATTTACTACACAACCGTTAGAAAAGTACATTCTATATTGTATGAATGTGAGTAGTATGAATGGAGCTTGAACGTACTACATCTGCCATTTTGTCATTATCACGTGACCTACCCATGTCAGTTGTGTCGCTTCACTCACATTCATGAATTCTCTCGCGTGGCATCATGGGATAGCGTAGCGTCAATCGAATACATACTTCAGAATCTCGCTGGAAGTAATAGGTCAACCGGGTACTACTCCCATACTGTTTTCTGAATACTATGAGTTTGGACATATTACTCGGCTCGCATACTGTTTTTAACATACTATATAGTATGGAAGTATGCAATTTCGGACGCAGCAATGGTTTAGAGTGCATAGTGCAAGTGCACTCAGAGCATCTCCGAATCCACTTTTGCTATTTTAAGGACAGGAAAAATAGTCGGCGCACCCAGCACATGGTCTAAAAGGGTTCTTTATCCCCTTATTCCCTTAATGAGTAATGGATGTGTTTTGAGAATAATGTGCATTAAATAAATCAGAGAATCATCTCCCATTCCCTTTAAGAGCAAGTTGTGGTCGCACCATGGTGGATTCGCTATTTACATGGCAGACTTTGTAAGCAGGAAAAATTAATGCTTCAGAAGCGAATAATGGACCGCTCGTGTGCAAGTTTAAAATGAGTTTAATTTCACTAAAATAGTTGCCTCAAAATGGCAACGTGTCAACAATGTGCTTTAACACCTTTTCAGACCAGCATGCCCATGAGTGCACAAATGGACACAAACACAATTGCTGTTTAAACAACGTGGTGCAGGACATGACAATGCAACTCCTCGCACATGAGTTTTTACATGCTGTGTCAAAAAAAAATAGCAACTTTTGCATGCAACGCCACTCATCAATGTCAGTTTCAAAGCAGTGAACCAATCAGAAGAACTTGGAGATAGGACAAGTGTTGCAAGCTTCTGTTTACAGTAGAAAGTTAGCATGATAACATTTTATTTGACACAAATAGCAGTGCTCTTTCAAAACCCTAACCGCGGCATCTCATGTTTTTAGACACAGGCGCATTTCTGTGTGAATGGCTGTGTGAAAGTTGTTGCACTGCTGTAATTTACATTTCTTAGTCTATTAGGCTGTCAACATTACTTTCTATATAAAAAAAAACCTTCTGTACTACTGAAAAATCCTACTGTACATAATGATTTTTAACAACAAAGCGTATATAAAGCGTCCTATAAAGCATGCATTGTTTTACCTTAAAACAACATCTAACATCAGTATTTGTGCATGTCCGGCGACTGCATCACTCTCACAAGTCAGATAAGCTCAATCCTCAAAGCACAGAAGAACAAGGGTTTCTGGGACATCTTTGGCTCTGTGGTGCAGGTTGGGGGATTGGATTAGAGAGCGAGTGTTTGGGAGGCGGACTGTCAGGAGTGAGTCTATTCAGCAGCGTCTGAGAGCCGCTATTGTGGACTTGAGAGCGAGTGTCAATAAGGAGGCAATCAAGCATGGGGCCAAGGGTTATTTTAGAGGAGCCATCCCCATTCTGCTCTACCTGTGACAGGCCCTCATGCGCCTTCCTGAACCCTTGTGGAGTCGCAGAGGACAAAGAGAGAGAATAACATTCCTGCTCTGTGCTGCTTTAAGGATGTCCATGGAGAATGTGACTTCCCTCACTTTTATACAATGCATATATACATGCTCATTATTACTAAACAGAGCAGAAACTCATCAAAATAACTTTAATAAGTTTTCTACTAAGCAAATAATCATTTTAGTGAGCACATTTTGAACATGTTTTTGTTAATTTTTAGTATGTATGATGCATTGACATTCATAATAGATAATATATGTCCGGTTAATGTTTTCCCAGTGCTGTTGGATTTGATTTTGGGCTAAACAGGTCATTTTTGTGTTGCTGTATTTTGGCCATTATCAATGATTACGTTCACATGAATACATTTCATTTATGCCCACACGTCAAACTCTGAGCTACTCGATGAGAGTATATAGTAAGGACTGGTGTGAGAGAGTTGTTTTAATGGAATTTGATACTGCACGCCGAATGGACAGAAAACATTTGCATTTCATGGACATGATGGAGGGTGTAATGAGTCCCCAGGAGTTTACTGTTTGTGCACTTGTGCCCTTGGAGATCCCGGTGTCTGTAGTCCTGTACTGACTCAGTAGGTGCAGAGAGTGCAGTGTCAAACAGCTGTGTGTATGTATGGACTACCCTGTCGCAATATGTGGTGAAAAGTCCTACACAATGGTAATAGTTTGATTAAGGTGTTTACATGTCTGTACTGCACTTCAATAATGCGACTAAATTGGAGAACTCCACATATATTAGTTTGATTTGGGTTTATTATGATTATGACTCACTCTGAGCGGATAATTTGATTCAGTGAGTCATTAACTGTACTCATGTTGAGTGGATCATTTGATTCTGTGAGTCATGAACTGTACACTCACTCTGTGCAGATCATTTTAATCAGTGAGTCATGAACTGCAGACTCACTGTGAGCTGATCATTTGAATCAGTGAGTTGTTAACTGCACTCATGCTGAGTGGATCATTTGAATCGGTGAGTTGTGAACCGCAACATCATTCTGACTGGATCATTTGAATCTGTGAGTCATTAACTGCATTCATGCTGAGCGGATCATTTGAATCAGTAAATCATAAACTGCAGGCTTCCTCTGACTGGACCATTTGAATCAGTTAGTCATTAACTGCACTCGTGATGAGCAGCTCATTTGAATCTGAATCTTTACACTCGCTCTGACTGGATCATTTGAATCTGTGAGTCATAAACTGCACTCATACTGAGAGGATCATTTGAATCGGTGAGTCATGAACTGCAGGCTTGCTCTGACTGGACCATTTGAATCAGTGAGTCATTAACTGCACTCATGCTAAGCAGATCATTTGAATCCGTGAGTTGTTCATTTTACACTCGCTCTGAGCAGATTATTTAAATCAGTGGTTCATTACTGCAGACTCACTCCGACCAGATCATTTAAATCAGCGAGTCATTAACTTTACACTTGCTCTGAGCAGATCATTTAAATCAGCGGTTCATAAGACTCACCGAAGACTCACTCTGAGGACTCTGACAGGATCACTTGAATCAGTAAGTAGTTAACTTCAGATTCACCCTGAGTGAATCATTTGATTCAGTGAGTTGTAACTGCAGACTCCCTCTGACCAGATCATTGGATTCAGTTATTGACTCATAAACAGAAGCAATCTTATCTGTCCAATTATCAAATACATTTTTGGTGTGATTTTGTAAACAGATTCAACTGGTTAGCTGAAAAGATTCAGCTTGTTTATGTTTGAACAGTGCTAATATGGGTGAGGATTTCACCAGCTTAAAATAACCATTTATTAAATGTAACAGAGGAAGAAAAATGACAAAAAGACTACATGCATGCATAACCTGAAGCATCCCATGAAATTGTGCTTTGAAAATATTACAAATATTCTCTGTTGACAGAGAAAAGCATACAATAAAGTTTGATACACTTGTGCTTATGGCTTGATATGGGTTTTAATTCATTCTAAGTTAATTAGGATGTAAGAATCCTAAAAAATACCAAGTTTACTTAAAAAGATAATACAAAAAAACTCACTGATTCATTGAAATTATATGCATGTATGAACGTATGTATGGCTTGATTCCTCTAAGTTGCATCTGCTGTTGAGACTGAACCACTTTAACTGTGTCAAAGCAAGCGAATCATTACACACCGCCAGCTACACACACACACACACACACACACACACAGAGACACAGAAGCATTTCTCTTTGCCCCATTACCCACAAGCCAGCGTGACCAATCCTGCTTTGTCACCAATGGTCAGGTCATTCAGTGGCGGCTGTATTTCTCTCTGCCTCTCTTTCTCTCGCTCTTTTTCTCCACAGACTCACTCGCTCAGCTGTCGCATGAGAGGAACGTGAAGGGGGAAAAGACGTCGCTCCTCTCCCTTTGAGTCAGGTCAGCCAAAAGAGTCAGCGAGACAAGAGCGAAAGAAAGAAATGTGCGATTTAAAAGAGATTTAGAATTTAAAAGAAACCCTTGAAAAGTGCATGTGCGCCAGGGGAGGGGGGCTGAATTATCATTTATATCGTCTCAAGAAGCAGATAGTTATAATCTTATCAAATATTTATAATCTGGAATTCATGGTTCGTGATCAGAAGGTTCACAAAGTTCACAGTTCTGGTTCACTGAACAAAATGTCACTTATTTATATGCATATATGTGCATTTCTGGTTTTCTTTTTCACATTTGTAAAAAATCCAAGCTGCGATATAGATTTAATCATGATGAGATGATTAGACTATAAAAAGCAGACAAAAAAAAATAAATCAGGTTTTACTTTTGAAGAGACAAATCAGGTATTTGTAAAATAACTCTATATTGTAAATAACTATTAAAAAAATGTCTTTTTACATTCTTACATCAAAACAGTCTATGCAGAAACCTTTTTTGTTTAGTTTTTTTGTTACTTGCCGTATGTTGTATTATGTGTATTATATACACCCTTCACAAATCTGTTTTAAATTAATATTTTTAATAGGATTCTATGCAATATTATATTTGTGCATGTACATTAGTTTAGTCAGAACTGAAGCCAAATCTGGAGCTAATCTAACAAAAAACAATGTATGATAACAGTCCAAAAAATAGTACACACAAATGTATATGCTTGAAAAATATTAAATAAAAAATCTTTTTTTTTTTGTGTGTGCAATATTTAGTTTGAATTTCATTCATTCATTCATTTTCATTTCGGCTTAGTCCCTTTATTAATCTGGGGTCGCCACAGTGGAATGAACCGCCAACTTATCCAGCATATGTTTTACGCAGCGGATGCCCTTCCAGCTGCAACCCATCTCTGGGAAACATCCATACACACCCATTCACACTCATACACTACGGACAATTTAGCTTACCCAATTCACCTGTACCGCATGTCTTTGGACTTGTGGGGGAAACCGGAGCACCCGGAGGAAACCCACGCCAACACAGGGAGAACATGCAAACTCCACACAGAAACGCCAACTGACCCAGGCGAGGCTCGAACCAGCGACCAGCGGCCTTCTTGCTGTGAGGCGAACGTGCTACCCACTGCGCCACTGTGAGGCCCTAGCTTGAATTTAAATCTATTAACTTTTTTAATTTCAAAGATTTTCAGTAACAAATTTTTTTAACTTAAATATAAATATATTTATTATTTCAATAAATATATCTTTAATCAATTTTGTTCAGATGCTCCAAAATATATTGACTACATTCACTGAGAAATTGATAGAAATATTAATTATAGACCATTTTCATTTCGGCTTAGTCCCTTTATTAATCTGGGGTCGCCACAGCGGAATGAACCGCCAACTTATCCAGCATATGTTTTACGCAGCTTATGTTGTCTGCAGTCCCTTCCAGCTGCAACCCATCTCAGGGAAACATCCATACACACCCATTCACACTCATACACTACGGACAATTTAGCTTACCCAATTCACCTGTACCGCATGTCTTTGGACTTGTGGGGGAAACCGGAGCACCCGGAGGAAACCCACGCCAACACGGGGAGAACATGCAAACTCCACACAGAAACGCCAACTGACCCAGCCGAGGCTCGAACCAGCGACCTTCTTGCTGTGAGGCAAACGTGCTATCCACTGCGCCACCGTTTGGCCCCTTATAGACCATTTTAAAGGATGTAAACAAAAACAATGGTCCCAGCGTATTTCCTGTTTTATATTTTAATATCTATAGCTTCTGAGAATCCAAAAAGATAAATAATCGATAAATAATGTTATGATAGCGGTTTTAACAAAAAGTTATGATTGAATTGCCTCTTGTTACAGTTATGAAGTAGTTTGATAACAAGCAGGAAATGTTCATAAGCCAATGACATCACCACATTGAAATGGTCTATATATATATATATATATATATATATTATACATTTATATTTGTATACATTTTTATATGCTATTCATACATATTATACATTTATGTGCATTTTGCTAGTTTTTTTATCATGTACAATAGTCACAATTTTTTCCTTATTGTGATTAATTTGAACCTTAAAAACTATATAAATAGTATTTTAATTTACTCTTTATTGAAATGAATTAATTTATTATAACCTAAAAGATATAAACTAGTTTTATTCCTGTAAAAAATATCCCTTTGTCCATCGTTTTAAACCTGCCAAATCATTACCAGTCATCAAAATCACAAACAGCTCTCAGTATTTACGTTTTAAGTGTCGTCTCCATATGAGGTGTCCCTTGTTATTGGGACGAATGGACATCTTGCCACCAAGCTGGTTCTTAATTCTCCATGTCAGATACAATGGCAGCAATTATATGCTAATCAAGGCAGGCCTAGCGTAGCGCTGTGTCGGAGCTGGTACCCGTGAGCGTGTTTAGTCACGGCTTATTACAGCACCATTACAGCGGTCACGCTTTAAATCAGCCTTTCTCCACGCAGACACCAGCGCTTTCAGCCACAGTGTTCAAAATCATATTAAAGATAATGATATGCGCTAATGGTAGGTAATAGTCATTATTAGGACGATTGTCAATGTAATTGTATGTAATGAATATCATAGTTTTGTATATGTTAGAGAGAAGACTGCATGCACAGTCACATTTTAGTTTTGTTGTGTTTTTAACTGTGCAAGCTTGCACAGAAGGGCAGCATAATTGTTTGTATTTAAGAAAGACTATTTTTATTTCTGAAAAGGTTTGAGTTTTGCATTTTTGACTAAACATGCCTGTGTTTGGAATGGCTTTTAAGCTAAATTTTAAATGTGCTTAATAAAAAACAAAGTTTAGATAATAAATAAATTAGTGTATAGACCAAATGTATAGCTCAGTACACCGAAAAAGAAAGAAACTGAAAACACAACGTGTTTAAAGTTGCTTAGAAGTACAGCTTAGCTTTGTAAATGTAAATGTTCTTTGAGAACTTTTAGTTTAACTCTCAATATGTGTTACCCGTGATGGATTTTTTAAAATATTGATGATCATATATTGATGATTGACAATTATATATTGGTATTTTAGATTGATTAAGGTTTTGCTAAAGGTAAGATCAAATGCATTATAATCATTGTGCTATTACAGCCATGTGTAATCTACTGGTTGTTTAAGAGTTAAGGAGCTGTAGAGAAATTCTTATCTAAAACATTGTAACATTGCCTTTAAAAATGCCTGTGAGCCCATCCTTGGAATCTTTTTGCTCACAGAGAGGCTGTCTGTGTGTAAACTGATCATTCTCCGAAGAATTAAAAGACAAATTTTGTCCAACTTTATTTAATTTTAGTCTTCAGATTAAAATATATTCCTTGTGAACAAGAAGACAATAATTTGCCATTACATACCATACAGGTCATAATATGAGTGTTACTTAATTTTAAAATAGATTTTTATAGCTAGTAATAGTACTACATTGTTTCATTATCAATC
>CAIGQW010053631.1:22210357-22222082 GCA_903798125.1 Danio choprae | reverse complement strand
TTTTCATTCATTCATTCATTTTCATTTCGGCTTAGTCCCTTTATTAATCTGGGGTCGCCACAGCGGAATGAACCGCCAACTTATCCAGCATATGTTTTACGCAGCGGATGCCCTTCCAGCTGCAACCCATCTCTGGGAAACATCCATACACACCCATTCACACTCATACACTACGGACAATTTAGCTTACCCAATTCACCTGTACTGCATGTCTTTGGACTTGTGGGGGAAACCGGAGCACCTGGAGGAAACCCACGCCAACACAGGGAGAACATGCAAACTCCACACAGAAACGCCAACTGGCGAGGCTCGAACCAGCGACCAGCGACCTTCTTGCTGTGAGGCGAACGTGCTACCCACTGCGCCACTGTGAGGCCCATTTTATTTTTTTAAAGTTTTATTTTATTTTATTCAGTTCATTTAATTATTCTTTGTTCCATACACAGAATCAGGTTCGTTTTTATGAGAGCCAGCAGGGACTGAGGATTATTATTATTATTATTTAATTTATTTTTTTTTTTTTTCATTTTAATTATTTAATTTAATTTTCTGTTATTTTATTCAACAGTCAACCCATTTAATTCTTTTCTGTTTTATATTAGTCGTTTATTACGTTATGACTTTATATAAGTAGATCATTGTTTAAAAGGCTGAAAAAATGATTACTTCATAATAAATGTTTAGAAGTGACAGTAAAGACTGCATTATCATCAAAAATTATATTGAAATTTCTGTTAATTAAAACATCCTTTCATTTTTTTTTTCCTGCAAAATAAATAGTCAAACTTATATTAACATATATGAAACATTAATATATGGCAGAAAAAAATCTGACTAGTAGTAATAATTTGGATTGTTGCTTTTTATTTTTTGCATTAAGTAATTCAATCTTAATTTATATATATATATTTTTTTTTCATATTTTTTGTTAATATAAATATATAATAATAAAATATTCTCTAATAATTTTCAAATTTAAAATCATGAAGTTTGTTTATAACACCATGTCTGTATACACATGATTTCCTGTCCTGTCAAAATTCTGCACCCGATCTCTTCAGATCAGTTCAATATCTAATATCTAATCCAACAACCACCATTTAGCACCTCTCCATGTTCCACACTTGCACCATCCCATGATACTGATCCCCCAAAGGACCCTGCAAATCCAGTAAGTCCCTCTCTGATTAGCCATTAGCCCCTGCACCGGTGGGTTTAGTGCCCCTCTCGCCCCTCCAGGCCCGGCGCTGTCTTTCGTCCTTTCTCTCGACTAATTGGCACAGAGGGGGATCTGACAGGCCTCAGCCGCTGGGAATAGACATTGACATCTGATCTGATGCTCACTTAAAATCAAAATCAGACTAAAATGTAGTGTCGGGCCTTCTGGGCTCCCGTGAGGACGGAGATCTGGGCAGCAGGTTTGGGACACCGGTGTCAACATTGACGACACATGAAAAATTAAAGCACGAGGACAGGCTGTTTTCAGTTTTACTTGGTGATTAGATATTAGATGGTCTGAGGAGAATGTGGCCAAAATGTTGACAGAACAAGAAAATGTGTAAACAGACATGGAAATACAAGAATACTTAGATTTCATTTCAATATATAAATTAATATACAGTCAAGCCTGAAATTATTCATACCCCTGGGAAATTCAGACTTTTTAAAATGTAAATAAAAGCTAAGAAGTATTTTTTTTCACAATGATGCCTCTTGTACATCGTCTTATCTTTTGGGAGAAGCTAAAAAAACAACATCTACATCTTGCTGGTAGAATAAAAGTATATTTAAGTCAAAATAAGCCAGGGGTATGAATAATGTAATGAATAATGAATAAAACCAAAAGTTTATTTAAAGAGTATAAATAACTATTCATAAATCACTGCAAAGAAGTAAATACGAATGGCATCATAATCTGCATTTAAAAATCATTAAAAATGTAAACCATAAAAAACTACCCTACACTAGTATGGAATTAAAGAAATCACAATCAACATTTACACAATGATTTCAACTAAAACTAAAATTTCAACTTGGTCGATTTCATTAATAAAAAAGTGGCTGTAAACTGGATATTGGGATCTGAGGTGCAACTAATCAAAAAAAGCAGAACATCAAAAGAAGTGCGAAAAGACATGGTATTACAAGCACCATTCAATTTTTTTAATCAATATTTAGCACAAATCGCCACCAATAGCCTAGTGGTTAAGTGCATCGACACATAGCACTAAGGTGCTCACGGCGACCTGAGTTCGAGTCCTGGCTCGAGGTCCTTTGCTGATACTTCCTCTCTCTCTGCTTTCCTGTCTCCACTATACTGTCCTATATTTTTAAAGTATTTTTTCAATTCATCTTTATTTCTATAGCGCTTTTACAGTGCAGATTGTGTCAAAGCAGCTTAACATAGAAGTTCTAGTAAATTGAAATTGAAACTGTGTCAGTCCAGTTTTCAGAGTTAAAGTTCAGTTTAGTGGTTTAATTTTCACTGCTGAAAGTCCAAACACTGAAGAGCAAATCCGTCGATGCCCAGCTCTACAAGTCCCAAACCAAGCAAGCCAGTGGCGAGGAACAAAACTTCACCAATTGAAAGTGAAGGAAAAACACCTAGAGAGAAACCAGGCTCAGTTGAGCACGACCATTTCTCCTCTGGCCAAGCTTCTTGTGCAGAGCTGCAGTCTAGGCGCCGGAGGATGCTGGACATCCATCGTGGAGAAGCTGAGAAAAGAATGTTTATCACTGAAAAAAATCATGAAATCATCACTACTAATTTACGGTGGAAATTTTTTTTCTGACGAAAAGTAAAACAATTACATATATACACAGTTGAAATCAGAATTATTAAACCCCCTTAGATTTTTTTTTTCTTTTTAAAATATTTCCCAAATGATGTTTAACAGCAAGGAAATTTTCGCAGTATGTCTGATAATATTTTTGCTTCTGGAGAATCTCTTATTTGTTTTATTTCGGCTAGAATAAAAGCAGTTTTTAATTTTTAAAAAACTATTTTAAGGTCAAAATTATTAGCCCCTTTACGCTATATATTTTTTCCGATTGTCTACAGAACAAACCATCGTAGTTACCCTATTCTGCCTAGTTAACCTAATTAACCTAGTTAAGCTTTTAAATGTCACTTTAAGCTGTATAGAAGTGTCTTGAAAAATATCTAGTAAAATATTATGTACTGTCATCATGGCAAAGATAAAATAAATCAGTTATTAGAAATGAGTTATTAAAACTATTATGTTTAGAAACGTGTTGAAAAAATCTCTTCGTTAAACAGAAATTGGGGAAAAAAATAAACAGGGGGGCTAATAATTCAGGGGGGCTAATGATTCTGACTTCAACTGTATATTGAGGATAAACTTGTCATTAAAAACAGCTGGCAAATATCAAAAAGAAAAATGGTATTTGCTGTATAATAAATTACTTGTGCCTCAGACGAATGCAGTGAACACATGGAGGGTTTTTGGGAGCACAGATGCTCAAGACCATTCTGGAGGTAATATTACTGAACCACTTTGATGACAGACATTGGCTGAGGGATTTTTGAATGACCAAAACAACATTTCAGATGTTGTACAAGTTGGTCTGCTTGTTTTTCCATTATTGCCATCCCATCACTTCTGTTTTAATAATCACATCATCTGTTAAAACAAAAGCAGAGTTTTTATGATACGCATGCTGGAATTTATTCAGTAAATGTGTTTTCATCGTGGTTTATGTACATGTTTTTTTATGCGCATTTTTACATTCATTTGCATCTTGGCATTTCCAATGTGCATATTCCAAAAGCACATAAATATAAGTGGATGGAAATACAGTTACCGTGCCCTTGATTGGAGCTGCTCTTCTGTGTTGTCCTTCAACAGTGACATTTGTACTAAATAGAACTGAATCAGTTTTAATTGATCTAGAACCACAGTGGTACCCTACCTCTACTCTGCTTACTGTCTGATCTGCTGAACCAAATGTTCCACAATCTGAAATATTGTTATTGCTTTTTATAATTTTGTCTTCATCTTTGAAAATCTGCTTCAACAGAATGTACATTGTAAAATGTACTTGATGACTTGACTTAATTTTGTGACTCTTCAGTTTGGGATTTTTAAGTGGTGGTCTTGTTTCAATATTCTTTGTTTTGGCAATGAGTCTGAGAACCTCACACCTTGTACTTACAAGGACTCCAGTTCAGTACAGTGTAGTTTTGGAGAAATGCTGGCACTGGAGACCTAAACGTTCCTGATGGTGTAATCCTTGTTTTAAAATCTACATTTTCCACATCAATTCTTATCTTTTCTACACAACTTGTATTTGTTTCCAAGTGAGCCTTCAGATTCATTTGTTTTTCTCCTTTTCACATGTATTGTTACCTTTTAAAGTAAAATTGTGTTTGGGCCAATTCTGTATGCCATGTAAAAGAAAAGGTGCACATCTTAATAGATGTTTTTCACTTCCAGCTGTGATATTATTAATGTTCTTATTATTAACTTTCAGCTATATGCCACCCACAATGATCAGATGTACTCCAACTAGGCACATTATTTTAAGATTCTATTTAATCATTTCCTTTAAAGCACATTAAATTGCCATTATGTATGAAATGTGCTTTATAAATAAATTTGCCATGTCTAATGCTTACATACAAAATTATTAGTAGTAGTTAAGACTCATGTGGCTGGGAATTAGAAAAATATGCTATGGAAAACAAATCAAAATATTAATCTTATTTTCTAAATTATTACTACTCCTATTACTACTACTATTATCTTTCTTATTATTATGATGTGTCTTCCCCACACCCACTACATTAATTATCAACATTATTATTATTATTATTATTATTTTTATTATTATTATTATTTCTTGACTTATGTATCCCAATATTTTTCCTTCTTTCCTCTCATATATGTGTATATTGTTACTGACTTTAGTTCATGTATTCTGTCAATCTGTCCTTTTGGTTTTGCTTAATATAAAAAAAAGAATATTGATTTTCATAATAATTACATATGTGACCAATAGTGTACAACAAATTACTGAATGCATTCGTTTTTGTCCATGTAAATCAAAGCAACCAAGTTTCCTCTTTTTTCCCTCCAGCATTCATAAGACGGTTCCCATCCCATTCCTGCTGCTGCATACCTCTATCTATCATCCCTTCTGAAAAGAACCGAAGAACACAAACCACAGTGTGTCCGAACATCACAGTCGCTCAACTCCTAAGCAAACATCTCCATCCTAATGACTTGCCCATCTTCTCCACCTCTCCAATTAGCTTCAGGAATGTAGCAGCACACAGTTTCTCTAATGCCAGATAATCTCTAACACACACACACACACACACACACACACACACACACACACACACACACACACACACACACACACACACATACACACACACACACACACACACATACTGCTCTCACTAACTATAATCATGGAGCCACCCAGGCAGTAAATGTATGAGTGTGAAGGAATGAAACGCTCCCAATCCCTTCCAAACCTTCAGCGCCGGGTTCCTCATCAAGCAATAAATGGGGAATATGCAAATGCTGATGTGGTAGGAGGGCTACTGTAGGGTTTATAGTGATTAGTGCTTGTTCAGCTCAGCTCCCTGCAGTGCTGGCACACTAATACAGGTGTTGGTAAATTGTTGTTGGCCTCCAGCTAATTTGGCTCCTTTCAGCGTGGCATTGTGCTGGCGGTCTGGCCATTTGTAGTTGTGTTTGCTCCTCGGCGGGACGATCCCTTAGTGCTGTGGTGGGTCTGAAATGATCCTCTGCTCCGTTCCGAGTCCACACTCTGAGCTACTTTGGATCATCTTAATGAGGCTCTTAAAGCCAAAGTCATGCTGAGAGGCCAATTCCAGACGTGGAGATCAGATTCCTCCTATTGTTGAACAAACTCTTCTTCTAAGATTTGCTCTGTGTGTATTTGGAGCACGTTTGGTAGAAGACGTTAGAAGGCAAAGGTAAAACTTGGGAAAGCCTTCAGTGGCTGATGTGGGAAAAAGTGTCGAGGTCAGCGACTTGCGTGTTTCCAGACGGGAGGTTGAGTTGCACACAAAGCTGCACCTCGGAGAACATCGGCAGCTCAAAGAAGTCATTAGGAGAGTCCAGACCAGCCACAAAAGAGAGATTTGAAGTCTGCAAACAGACTGATGGAGAAAAGCTAAAACAAACACAGATATCTGCTAAGAGGCTTTCTCTTATTATAGTATCTCATATAGAAAACAAAAGGCAGTGCTTGCTTTTACACTTTTACAACTCTGGGAATCTCACAAAACCCTGATGAGAACAAAACTGTGGGATGTCTCGCCTTTCTATCTATCTATCTATCTGTCTATCTATCTGTCTGTCTGTCCGTCTGTCCGTTAGTGTGTCAATCTATCATTCTATCATTGTTTTAATTACTTTGTTTACTATTACTCTAATGCTCTGTCATTTATTTAACTTTTGATCATTTTTACTATTGTTCTGTCTGTTATTTTATTTGTTGTTTTATCCATCAATCCATCAATCCATTCATTCCTTTATTCATCTATTCATCCATCTGTCAATCTGTCAGTGTCAATCTATCATTCTATTATTGTTTTGATCTATTACACTAATGCTGTCATTTATTTAACTTTTGTTCATATTCACTATTGTTCTGTTTGTTATTTTATTTGTTCCATCCGTCCATCCATCCATTCATCCATCCATCCATCCATTCCTCCATCCATCTTTGTGTTGATAGATCCACCCATCCGTCCTTCCATCCATCCATACATCCATCTTTGTGTTGATAGATCCATCCATTGTCCGTCCGTCCGTCTGTCCATCCATCCATCCATCCATCCATCCATCCATCCTTCCATCCATGCATCTGTGTGTTGATAGATCCACCCATCCATCCTTCCATCCATCCATACATCCATCTTTGTGTTGATAGATCCACCCACCCATCCATCCTTTTATCCATCCATATATCCATCTTTGTGTTATAGATCCATCCATTGTCCGTCCGTCTGTCTGTCTGTCCGTCCATCCATCCATCCATCCATCCATCCATCCATCCATCCATCCATCCATCCTTTCATCTGTCCTTTCATCCATCCTTCCATCCAAACATCGATCTTTGTGTTGATAGATCCATCCATTGTCTGGTGTCATGACTATTTTTTTTCTTTTATCTCTTTGCCAAACCTTAATGTAGTTTTTACTATAATTAAGGGTCAGCTTTTTGTTCACCTCTCCTTCAGATTCACAATCTGAATTAAACTTAACCAGAAGACATATGGATGTTTCACAACAAAGAAAAAAAAACTGTTATTGTTTGTTTGTTCAGTTGTTGAGATGTAACTCATTTATTTTTCATTCACATACATCTACCCTTATATTTAAATTACAAATGAACTGTATAAAAACAGATGTTTTTCAGCACCTCCCTCATGTGCAGAGCAATAGAAGTCAATGTAGATTGAGTAAATGAAGCCTGGTCTACAAGAAAACACTGGCGGTGCTGTGCTGTAATACACCTCAGCTCTCTCTTCTCCTATTGTCTGCTGTCGTATCCGTGCTTTATTCAACATGCCGGACAGATGTGCCAATGCATTTCCAAGTATTATGTGATCCTGCTGTGTCCTGGCAGGATCCTCATCTACGCCGCATCTCCCTCTGTGTCGCCGGCTCTAATCTGTTTGCTCAATTAATTACACCTTTGTTTTGGATGAGTTTCAGGAAGCCTGGTCAAAGCAGGTCTGAGACCAGCTTAGCTGATGGCATTTGGGCCACAAAGCCGAGCTGAGCTGCATTGATACTAAGCCCAAATCAGCTGTTCTGCCAGCATAGAGACTCTTTTCTCGTTTTACACAGACATGTCTGTTTAATGAATACAGTCATGCAGGAGACAAAAACTGTGAAAAATATAGAGAAGGATATAGGAAGAAAGAATAATAATGCACATAATGACAATGTTGTTTACATAAATATGGATGATCAAACTAAGTATAAGGATACATACGTGGTAAGAAAATTGATTCATTTTCAGCTTCAGTCACATTTGTAGGTAATAAAAAAATATTAAAGCCATAAAGTTCAAATGTTTTTTGTTAATTAAAGCAAATTAAATGTTACCTTGAATATACTGTTGAAGTCAAAATTATTAGCCCTCCTGTTAAATGTAAATTATTTTTTAAAAAACATTTCCCAAGTGCTGATTAACGGATAGAAGATTTATTTTACACAGACATTTTTTAAACATAATACTTTAAATAACAAATTATATATATATATATATATATATATACATACATGCATACCAAAAATATTCAGCTTCATTTATTTTAAGATTAAAAATAACTAAAAATAAAATAAAAAATTATATTTGCCCAAATATAACAGTTTCTTTTATTTTAACTTGGATTAAAAATAAACTAAATTCAAAATGAAAAACAAAATGAGTACAAATATAGGTATATTTAAGAAACACAATCACAAAAAACAAATAGAAAATCACAAAAAACATTACATGGACTTGAAATATATTTAATATGTATACAGAAAATGACAAACAAATACACTCTCTCTGTATAAATAGTTATGAAACAATGCTTATCATTTTGAATGTTTATAATATAAAATAATATAAATAACATTATTTAATAATAGATAAATGTAGATTGTTTTGTTTGTTGTTAGGAATTCATGTTTTACTGTGGTCTAGTTATAACAAGGATAATTGTTTGAAATTACATTAATAAATCTAAATGAATAATGGGCAAAATTAATAATGAAAAACTTCCTATTTCATTTTTCTAATTATTCTTCCTCATTGTATTGCCTTTTTCAGTTACCTACATACATGCATACATACATAAATATTTGTATGTATACATATAGAATTTATATATATACACATATAAAATGTATTTATATAACAATATAACAAAAATTTTAAATAACAATATAACAATCACTCCATCTTGTCCTGACAGGAGTCATAGATTATCTTCCATGCAAATGTAAAGTATAAGCTTGTCAAGCGCTCGGGTCTAATGATGTCAACAGTGTTGAAGTCTGGGATTGAAAAGCCTGTGATGCTGCACCTCCGGGGCCACTGAACAATTAAGCCCACATTATCGGACAGGCCTTTTTTTTTTTAGACAGTAACTGACAGTTGCCTTTGACTGTAAAGACTATTGAGCTCTAATTAAGTTAATCCTCACCCGGGGATCAGCTGGGATCGTCCTGCAATCCGCACTCCCTCAGTGGCGGCTCACCGTCCCATGATTCCTCTCCGGGCCCTCGAAAACTGCAGTCCAATGTGACAATGAGCAGCAGATTGTGCTGTCAGGCTCCATTAATGGCCATCATTAGCATCACACTCAGAGTCAGTGGCTCTGCTTTAAGCCTCTATGTGCCGGTGGACAGCTTTCAATTGGCCGGGATATGAGACATATTGCACTGCAGTCGGGCTTTAGGACTCCTGTTTCTGTGTATTCAGGGATAGACATCCAATTCTTAAAACGTTAATCAGTTACAGTACAGAAGCAATTTCAGAGTCATTTTGGAGTCACTTTTAATATTTTTTGTATGCATGTGAAATATGAATAGCTACATTCATATTTTGAGATTTAATCTACAGTCAGGTCCAAAATTTGAAATCTGATTTCAACCAGAAAATAGGGTTTGTAGGTTTTCAAAACAAAAGAAATAACACCACTTGACCAGATTAGTAATCTAGATATTAGTAACCTTGATATTTTTTAATATTTTGAAGTGTATGACATGTTCGGATATATATATATATATTCATTCATTCATTTTCTTTTCGGCTTAGTCCCTTTATTAATCTGGGGTCACCACAGCGGAATGAACCGCCAACTTATCCAGCATATGTTTTACACAGCGGATGCCCTTCCAGCTGCAACCCATCACTGGGAAACATCCACACACACTTATTCACACACATACACTACGGACAATTTAGCTTACCCAATTCACCTATACCGCATGTCTTTGGACTTGTGGGGGAAACCGGAGCACCCGGAGGAAACCCACGCAAACACGGGGAGAACATGCAAACTCCACACAGAAATGCCAACTGACCCAGCCGAGGCTCGAACCAGCGACCTTCTTGCTGTGAGGCGATTGTGCTACTCACTGCGCCACCGTGCAGCCATATTTGGTAATTTAATTATTTGCTTATTTAAAAAACTGTATTATATGTATTTGAACTTTAATATTAATCATCCAAAATCCATTGACATACAACACAAGTTTATATAAATATTTATTTACATTTTAAATAATTTTTTGAAAATAACATAATATTTATTAATGGGAAATGTTCTGCAGTTATGTGAATATAATATCAATTATGAATAAGAAAATATTTTTAACAGCAAAGCCTACAAAACTAGTTTTTTTTAATTAATTTATTTTTAATTTATGTATCTATTTAAATGTAATTTATATTTCTTATTTTGTGTGAGTTCTTCCTTAATATTAGTTGTTTTTTCATTAATGAATTGATTTTGTTTGTAACTCCCAGTTTTATTGAACCTTTTCAAACAAATCGTGTGGTTTTTATCTATAAAGAAGACCATTAGTGAAAACAGATCGCAAAATTTTATTCAATTTAATTCAACTTTAAAAGAAAAAGAGCAGCCATTCAGAGGTAGGCATTCAGTTAAGCGTCAGGGAAATACCAAAAACATGAAATAATAATAATAAAAACATCAGGTAACCTAAGTATACCCTTCCAAAATATAATTTCAAATCCATTTTTTGCTGAGATACAACTTCAAGCAAAATGCATGACTTCAAGAATTTATGTGCACATATCAAGCTGTTTTGACATTTAAAAGCATGTTTTTAATGACGCCGTGAATGAACACCTCAGCACGGCCTCAATCACATTTCCTACATACGTTCATTCGATCGAAGTCAAGCCACAATGACTCAACATGTGTGTATGACAGTGGCCGCACAAAGCCATCTCTCCACCACAGGCTCCAAAAACCCCACTGACAGCCCACAATGAGAAGCCAATTTGATGCCACTCGGTGCTAATTAACAGACTTTACTCTGTCCTGTTACTGTCAGGACAGCCAGATCGAAGCCTTTTGTCTTAAGGCACCGGGGGGGACACGGATTCATTCATGACACATTTAGTCATTCTTTCCTCTCCTGGACGAGATTGGTTTAAGCTCGATAATAGAAAAAGAGCAGCTTTTCAGAGGGAGGCTTTAAGGTGGAAAAGCAGCAGGGAAAATTCATTCATTGCACGGGCAGATTTAGATGCTCTGTGGGTTGCTTGCTGAATAACACTTGCTTATTTGTGCTGTACAGTGATTTTATTGTACAAGAAAAGATCAAACTCTGTGCCTGTAGTTTTTTTATTTATTTATTTTTTTTACAATTTCTACAACTGATTTCGCAATATGTAGGTCACTTACTGAGCACATTTACATGCGCATCAATACACATAACTCAGGCAACAAAAAAAAAAAAAACAGCTCATTAAAATAATCTGTTCTTGTTTACATGCAAACCAATAACCTGGCAATGAAGGTAAAACATGTTTACAGCCCCTCATACTTCTTGGAAAACATTGTGCAATTCTGAGTGTGCTCCACACAGATGAACGGCTTGACAAAACCAATTGTAGGAAACACTCTCTCCTCTCCGTATGCACCAGACACTTTCTTATCATCACTCCATATTTCTAAAAACAT
>CAIGQW010053631.1:22190494-22200673 GCA_903798125.1 Danio choprae | reverse complement strand
TATATATATATATATATATATATATATATATATATATATATTAGTCAATTAAACAATTTGACAGTAAATCTTCAAAAATCTAAATAATTGTAAAATAAGCTGCAGTGCAAGACTAGAACATAAGAAAAACACTTTCTGTTTTTGAGAAAGTTAATGATGCTAGAATCCATTTATAGAGAAACCTTCATGCAAGTCCACGTCATATTTATTTTTTGTGGTAATTCCATATTAAACGTCTTAATAAACTGCTGCAGGAAGGATTTGTGCGTGTGGATCATGACTACGTACTCAAGTCTGCAGAACTTGCCAAAGCAGGAGGTTGCTCTCATTTCAACCTCGAGTCCTCCAGAAGTGCAGATAAAACCAGCAGCTTTCTCTACCTGAAAACAAAGGTATTGCAAAAGCCTGTTCAACACACGTTTGTTTCTAAGATTTGATGTTTGGCTCACTTGATTTAAAGTGCAGATAAGGACAGCTGTGTATGTTAAAGCTTATTGTGACAGCTTCACATTGTTAAAGCTAATTTATGTACTGAATAAAGCAGAAACATTGATGCATTCACAGGGACAGGTTGAAGCAGAAATTGAAGAGCTCGGGTTTGAGCGGTTGTCCATCTATCGACCAGGGTGAGTCCCTCTGCTTTTGGTTCTTTGATTACTGTAAACCTGAGGTCATATTTGTGTATGTTATGCATGTCTGCATGTTAAGTTAGTTTTAGGACTGAGTGATATGGCTAAAAAAATTATTTTTATACCAGCCAATCTCAATAACTATCATGGTAAATATCAAATCTCTGTCTCTTTCAAGTTTAAAGGCATATTTTTTGCTCTTTAGTGAAAGCTGCAGAGACCAATAATCATTCAATTAAATTTTCAGAACAGAACTAATACATTAACTAGATTGAAATAGAGTATTTACATTCACAAATTTGAGGTGCATTATTTTCAATATTATAAATATATATATAAATCTTATATCAAGTAAACTTTTCTTTCACAAAATATTTGAACAGGGAAATTAATTTCTTGGTTCCTGCAGAAAATCAAATCATGAAACAAATTTAGTTCTCTGACTTTAAGGATATGATGCAGATAAAGATTTGTTCAGTAAAACAATAATATGCACAATTGTTTTTAAATATACAAACTTAAATTGTATTCAGATTAAACATTGTCATTTATTATATCATGCACTTAGATCACAGTCATAGGTAAAATGACACACTTATTACCATGTTGAAATGTAACTTAACAGTGTTGGAATGATAATTGTATGAAAAACGCTAGCCTGAGTACAAATTCTGTATATTAACAGCAACAGTTACTGTAATTATATTCTGTTAATGAATATATAATATAGATATCTGCACTAATAATATGATCAAATTAATATATATATTTCCCTATCCTCTCAACTATCCTGTAACTTGATTAATTATTTGTCAAATCTGTTATTATGATATTTCAGTGAATTTCTCATTCAATATTTAAAAACAACAATTTCATGAAAATGCATAACATTCTTATTCAGACATGCCATTTGGTATCCAGATGAGGTTAGCATCTTGAGCTAAATCACAAAAAATATCAACTCTGTTATTGTCAACTTTATTAGGGGTTAAAAAAGTTTCACAGTATGTTTACAGTTAGTTACAGAATAAAATGTTCCCTATCACATTTAATTATTTTACATTAATAATGTACTGTAAATTATACATTTGCTCTGTATCATTCCAATTCAAGGACAAATGATTGGAAAATGCTTGAAATGTACTCACAATTCTATAATCAGTCATTCATTCATTCACTCATTCATTCATTCATTCATTCATTCATTCATTCATTCATTTTCCGTCGGTCTAGTCCCTTTATTCATCAGGGGTCACCACAGCGGAATGAACCACCAACCTATCCAGCATATGTTTTGCACAGCAGATGCCCTTCCAGCTGCAACCCAGTACTGGGAAACACCCATACACTCTTGTATTCACACACATACACTACGGACAATTTAGTTTATTCAATTCACCTATAGCGCATGTCTTTGGACTGTGGGGGAAATTGAAGCACCTGGAGGAAACCCACGCCAACACGGGGAGAACATGCAAACGCACAGAAATGCCAACTGACCCAGACGAGACTCGAATCGGTGACCTTCTTGCTGTGAGGCGATATTGCTAACCACTGAGCCACCGTATTGCCCTTGTAATTTTTTTTTGTTTCTTGTGAGGATTCTTGTGCATGATTTTTTAGTTGTTGCTTTGGTTTTATGTAAAAGCCTAACCAGGGATGAAAACTGCAAACTAGCTTTTTGCTATATGCCACATGTACACTTCATCAGTTGTCTGTTACAGTGCCTGGTGTATTGTCCCTGTTAGACAAACAAATAAACAAACAACCAAACAAATAAAAAAATCAAATGTGATTGATTCAAGACCTGTCCACGTCTAAACAAACAAACTAACACTGCATTGCTTTTGCAGTGATCAGATTAACAGTCCCTGTGGCACAAACCAGCAGGGCCACTTACTTCTGTTTTGAAGCGTGTACTGCAAAAAATGCTTTTCTTACTTAGATTTTTTTGTGCTATTTCAACTCCAAATATCTGAAAAAAATTATAATCAAGAAACGTTTTCTAGACAAGCAAAAAATATAGTAAAATTAAGTGAGATTTTCATTAAAACAAGCTAAATAATCTGCCAATGGGGTAAACAAAATAATCTTGTTTTTTGTTTTGTCATAAAATTATTTTGCGTGCCCCATTAGTGAATTATTTTGCTTAATTACCTTAACTTAATTTTGGCATATTATTTCTGATAACAAGACAATATTTTTAGAAAGAGCTTTTGATTTAAGATTTTTTTGATATTTGGACTAGAAACAGGACAAAAAAAATCTAAGTAAGAAACACATTTTTTGCAGTGTACGGATTGATTTTCATCAGACATGCATTATCCTTTTATCGGGGGAAAATTGCATTATGATAATTATCTTAATTGATTTTTCGCCCAGCCCTACATCATTTGATCTCTAGTTGATATGTGTTTGTTTATTTCTAGGATGCTGTTAGTGGACAGACAGGAGAGCCGGCCTTCAGAGTGGATGGCCAGGAAGTTCTTTGGTGCTTTCTCTACAGTTTTCCCCACAGCCATGTCTATTCCCATCACATTAGTGGTCAGAGCAATGGCTGTTAACACACTAAAAGATGGAGAGCAGAAAGTGGAAATTCTCGAAAACAAGGCCATACACACTCTCGGGAAAGTTGGAGACAAGAAATAAGACTTTTGATTGTGACTTGTTTAAATGTAAGTGCAATTCTAGCATGGTGCATTTTTTGTTTTTAGCAAAGCAAGCCAAATGTTGTTTGACAACTGACATCTTAAACTATTATCATATTAACTGTTTTTAAAAAGCATAAAAAAAATATTCATTTGCACTATAAATACGGGTGATGTGTGCTGCGTTCTTATATCATTCGCTTTGGATTCTCTTGCCTTTTTGTTATTTGATTGTATGCTCATTAATAAAAATAAACATCTTAATACTGAGTCATAACTTTATGTAATCTGTTATTTCCAAAGAATGACGCACTTAAAGGGAACCTATTATGCAAAATTCACTTTTATAAGGGGTTTAAACACAGTTGGTTGGCAGCACTGTGTGAATACAGCCACCCTCTGTTGGAAAATAAAAATCTAATTTTAAAATCATACTTCATAAAAACAGTCTGCAGAAACATTACCCTACATGTAATCAGAGGGAGAAAGCCCCGCCCATTAGTGACATTAGCATAGACAGCCCTGAGTGAGAAGCAGCTGTCTGCCATAAGAGTTTTGAATCTGCCACAACACCCATACACACTCACATTCACACACATACACTACGGCCAATTTAGTTTTTTCAATTCACCTATACCACATGTCTTTGAGCTGTGGGGGAAACCGGAGCACCCAGAGGAAACCCACACCAACACCGGGAGAACATACAAACTCCACACATAAAAAGCCTGACCCAGCCAGGGCTTGAACCAGCTACCTTATTGCTGTAAGGCGACAGTGCTAACCACTAAGCCATCGCGCCTGCATGTAAATATTACAAGAAGAGACAAAAAATTACCTCAATATTAATTTCAATACTACAAGAATTACCTACTTTTATCATCAAATTAGTTTAAACGTCACAGGAAGTTCAATTCTCTCAGGATATTAAACAGACACGTATTTGACCTCTCATCTACAAAACTATTTAGACTTTAAATATGAAAAAAGTGCTTTTTAACTAGTATATAGTGTTTCCAAGATAAATCTAGAAGGTAATATCTAGAACATAAATTAATTCTTATTTGTAGACTACAGTAAAAAAAAGAGTATTTGGCAGAATGTTAGCGCTGTACAGTGCTCAAAAGTTCATTAGTGGTAAAACAGCGACATCACCTGGCGACAAACAAAATACCTCAACTAGAAATGACCCGGATGAGATAAACTCCACCCTCTAGCAACTGCAACATGGCAGCGTACTCAGGTACACGTGAATGCTTGAAAATATCTTTATGTATTTACTATAACTTATGATGCTGTTTAAATTCCCCAACAGCAAGAGTCGTTATGTTGCTTTGAGAACATGTAACGTTTCCTCAATACATGATTTCTACAAATTCCCGTCATAGTTATTTATAACCGTTAACCATTAAATTAGTCGCCGTGTTTTTAGAAGATGTTTCGATTAAGTGTTATTGGTGTGTTAATTAAGTATTGAGTGTCATTTGTCATTTTATTTCCTCGTTTAGGTGACTGTGAGATATGTGATGATGTGCCTGAGCTGTCGGACAGTGATGAGGAACAGTGGCAGCCGATGGAGGAGGCGTCTGAAAACACAACACTGCAGTGTTTATTCTGTGACAGGTAACAGTCAATATAATCATGCTTCCTGAAAGAAATCACAGTACATGATACTTATTAGGGACAGACTTTTTGGACTGAGGTAAAGTTGGTTTTATATTCACACATATAATTTCAGAAAAGTATTGTTTGCAAATTCTAAACCGTGAAATCATATTAGCTGCAAATGGCTATCAAAGTACAACATTGTTCACAGTCAATTAAATAGTGCTAATGTTGTTTTAAAGTCATACTTGCATGTGATTTCAGACCAAATATTCAAAGTACCATGGTAAACAATATAGGGAGCATGTTACAAGTTGTCACTGAACGAATGTGGGAATATAAAACCAACTTTACCTCAATAGTTTTTGGATTGTGATCAACTCCATTGAACGTTTTGGTCACACTGTACAATAGTTAATGTATTTACTAACATGAACTAATACTAAGCTATATTTGTGCAGCATTTATTAATCAAAGTTTAACATTTACTTGTGAATTATTAAAATTAAAATTCATGCTTGTTAACATTAGTTAATGCACCCTGAGTTAACATGAACTAACGATGAGGAACTTTATTTCCATTAACTAAAGATAAACACTGTAATAAATGGATTGTTCATTGTTTGTTTGTATTAGTAAATACATTAGCTAACATTAACTAATACAACCTTACTGTAAAGTGTTACCAACTTTTTAACAGACAGCTGTATGTTATCATGTATGCATACTAGGGCTGCACGATATTGGAAAAATCTGACATCTGCATAAATATAATAAATTACAAGCATATATAAATAACATAGCAAAAATAGACGTAAATAAACAGTGCTTTATGGTTTTCTGGGGAGTGTAGCAGTATTCATGTACAGAAATTGAACAATTAAACATAAAATAACATGGTCATCATTGTATAAATAGTATATTGTAACATGTGCATCATTGTATAAATATCTTTTAATCTTTAATAATAAAAAAATCTTTATCTTTTAATCTTTAATAATAAAAAATCTTTATCTTTTAATCTTTAATAATAAAAAAAATCTTTATTTTAATCTTTAATAAATAATCTAATCCTGCGATGTGACTATTATGGATACACTCATTGTGATATTGATATATATAATATAAAATATATATTTTTAAATATATAACAATATATTGTTCAGCCCTAATGCATACCAATTTATTCAGTATAAAAAAATTGTGTGTATAGAAGAAATGATATAGGAAGTGGGCCTTTGTTGTTTCCAAACCTTTTGAGTTTAAAAGCAATAATCAAAGTAACAGATTTGTTTTGTATTTTATATTCTGTACCCACTGTTAGTGTAAAGTTAAATATATAAACCTGATGAGAAAAAAATCTATGTATGTTTTTAAAGCAACAATAAGGGAAAACTTCAGAAAAATACACACTGAACTTGACCCTTACTTATGTATGCCACAATGATTTGTATATGAATAATTGTTATTGATTATTATTTTAAAACTGTCATAGGTTTATGTAATATTTTGCATAATATATTTTTTGTTTATTTATTAATTCTACAATATATTTTATGATTATTAGATGTTGTTATTATTATTATTTTTAATGTATTTAGCTGTCATTTGCTTTTTTAAAATCTCAAATTGGTAATATTGCTGCAACTTAAACTTTATTTCATTTATCTGGCTACAGGTACAGTTCTTATTTTTGATTAGTTTTTAAAAATAATTTTGTAAGCATTAACAAAAAATGTAATGAATGAATAAATCAAATCAGGGTTATTATCATCAATTACATTTTTTTTAATGTTTAAATAAAAAAAAGTGTGTTAATATTTTTTTATTGAAGATAATAACCCTGATTTGATTTATTCATTCATCCGTCCATTATTTATTTATTTATTTATTTACATTTACATTTACATTTAGTCGTTTAGCAGACGCTTTTGTCCAAAGAGACTTAAAATTTGTTCAAATCAATTAATTTATAGATTTACAGTAGTAACGATTGTTTCTAGAAGCGATACATCTGCTGCGGGAAGTCAATAAGAATTATTATTTATTAACATCTACCCCTACCCTAAACCTACTTTTCTGTAATTGTAAAAACAGTAAATATTGTTGTATAGTAATTTTATTGTTGTATAATATAAATAGTTCTCGTTGACTTCTGGCTGCAGCTGTATCCCTTCTAATGTATCATCTGTGTTTCAAATCTGCCTTCTGAAAATGTAGAAAGAATTCCCATAATTTGTGTTTTGGAGTACAGTTCAAGTAATCAACAACTAATGTTCTACATTTAAGTTGATGGTTTTTCTGTACTCAAACATTTATGTGTGACTTGAAACAGGAGTCTGACCTCTGTGTCTGAGACTTTCCAACACTGCAAGGCTGATCATGGTGTAGATATTCCAGATCTAGTCCAAAAACACAGTAAGTTTTTAAAGCGAGTACTGCTCAGTGTGTCATTAAGTGATGCCTATAAGTATAAATCAGTTTTATTTTCTCTTTAGAACTCGATGATTATGGCTACATAAAGATGATAAACTACATTAGGACAACAGTAAGTATTTATTTAAATTATACATTTAAAGTGGACATTGGTGAGGAGCAATTCCAGTGTAATGGATGTGACATTTGCTGTAAAAAATCTAAACATAAATTCACATAGAAAGTATATGTTAACATTATATTAAAACATCTGTTTATATTTTTCAAAACAACTAACCACAAAGTTATGGGATCAGAAATATATCAATCTATAAACATTTGTTTAGATTTTAAATGAGGGAAATAAACAAGCATTATGGATGTGAGTTTACAGTATACAACATACTTTGTAGAAATTCTGTGAATTAAATTGCGCAACCCAAAAGAAATAATACTAATCAAAAGGATAAGAGTTGGCTCTCTATAGAACAAAAATCATTGATTTAATTTTATTTAATATTTTTGCATTAATGAGGAAAAAGCTTGCTTATGGATGTGACACCTCTCCGTTATGGATGTGACAGATGTGAAATTGGCACTTGTTTGACTTTGGTAAATAAAATATAATTGCTTAAAACATCGACAGGCATTTTTGGGTATTTTTACAGTACTGTAGTATACAAGCCTAAGCCAACATCCATAGAAAGGGTTTCACTATTTTGTTGAAAACTTTATTTTTTTCATGGGAAGGTTGACGTTTGCATGGAATTGCTCTGAGATGAATTTAATCATGACTTAGTTGTGTGTTGTTTTGTAGAAATGCTCTGCTGAGAGTTTGCCACTGTCTTCAGATGGCCCACTGCCATGGGTCGGTGATGAATATATGAAACCAGCATTACAAGATGACCCATTACTTCAGATTGGTATGAGAATATATTTTTGTCTCCTTTATAAGAACAAAATTACACTTATTTTTTGATTTGTGAAAAACTCTTCGTATTTGACCCATGTGCATCCCATTAGCCAATATCCTATAAGTTAACCTCAAGCAATAAAAAAAGAATAATTAAAAATAATAATCTTAAAGTTGGGTACTGGATACCTGAGGTACTTTTATTAATTTTTTACCTAATTTTGACAGCCTGGCTTGCATAGCTTCCATGTATTTTTAACATTCTTCCCCATGGTATAACCAGTTGCTTGCTATTGTAGATAATCATTATCTTTAAAATATCTTTAAAAAGAAGGGAAAAACATTGTTACAGGTTTCCAGCTTTCTTCAAAATATCTTCTTTTGTGTTCAACAGAAGAAAGAAACTCATATAGGTTTGCAACTAGTAAAGGGAGAGTAAATGATGATAGCATTTAGATTTTTTGGGTGGTGAACCATCCTTTTAACATCAAGCAGAGATATTCCACAATGTCGTCTGTAGCTTTAAATATTGCAAACCCTTTATACTTCAATGAATTCTGTCTGTCAGTGAATTTTGAAAGTGATCTCAATGATATAGTTTCTCTGCATCTTTATCATTATAGCTGTGGTCTGAACTATGCTGTTGTTTTACATTAAAAACTATTTTTAGATCTTTATTGTTATCGCGCTTGATTTAAATGAACCAAAACTTTTGAGTGATAGTGTTTGGCTCCACATGGTGTGAGTAATAATCAGTGTTTATGTTGTAAACTTACAATGAACTGCTTTCCTGTATTTCTTCAGATGTGGAAGAGTTAAGTGAAGCCTCAGGTGGGACGGGGAACTCTTCTGCTGCTGATCAGGTGAATGTTGAAGACAGAGTTCAGAGAGCAGAGGAGGCTCTGGCCCGTGCCATGGAGGATATGCACACACTCAAGTCAGTACCACATCAGCGTCACACCGTGTTCTAACAACAAGCGACGCAACACAATTCCAGTGATTAGCGATTTGGCTGTCTGTACCAAATGTGATATGACAGAAACATTTAAATACCAGCCACTGCACTCCCAATGAAATGGAAAAGACTTTTAATCAAATTAATACCTCTTTAACATTATTAATAGGCTACTTTTCAAGATCTGAGGTGAACTGCTTTCACTATTGAGGTGGTGCTGCTTTCAGTAGTAGGGCAACAAATGTCATGCAAAAATGGTATATAAACTCACATTGGCAGCATTTAACACTGAATAAAGCACAGAATTTGTACCTAAAGTGATAATTGTCTTAGTAGTTTGTGCTGTTGTTCAGCTGTGACATTGCAGAAATAGAAAGCATTTCCATAATAGAAATGTTCTGCATTGCCATTGCAGATATTTAGGACAAAAACTCATTTTAACATGGAAAAGATACTTATCACATTTCGCTGCACCGCGTGTTGTTAGGATACAGTGTTACTTTTACTGTGATTCAGTCTGTCAGTGTATTTTTCTGAATGTAAAACCAAGTTTGTGAAGCAAAACTGGTTTGTGACAAGTGAAAGCCAAGTAAATTATGACAATTTAGAGTTTGTCAGGGGGCTATCCTTTTGATCTAATCTGACCGAACAATAACGTAATGACAAAGTCTGCAAGCATTTTGAAAGTAAAGTAAAAAAGTGAAGTCATCTTCATTCATGAACAGTGTTGGGTATAATTAGTTAGATAGTAACTACTGTAATTGAATTACTTTACAGCTTCAAAAGTAAATTCAGGGATTCATTTTCATTTTTAGGTCATTTTATTACAGTTACTTATAATGTACATGCTTAATTACTGCACGTAAATTCAAGTGTAATATATTTAGCAGAATAATTATATTTTTCAACCAAAGATCATTTATCAAGTAAGTTGCATGTGCTTAAGAAAAAAGAAATGGAGAAATTAGTTAATGACAATGTAAAGTGTAAATTCAGAATATATATATATATATG
>CAIGQW010053631.1:22158674-22190394 GCA_903798125.1 Danio choprae | reverse complement strand
TGTGTGTGTGTGTGTGTGTGTGTGTGTGTGTGTGTGTGTGTATTTGTACACACTGAGTGTTTGATTTTGTGTTTAGCCTGTATGTGATTGAGTCTGTATGTTTTAAATTGGCAAATTTATTTTATTATTATTTTTTATTTTTTCCATTCTTTTCTTTGATTGTTTTAAGATTTACCTGTCCAGGGACTGCAGGTGGAGAATAGCATTCTTGCTAAAACCTGGCACAACACATCTTTCCTTCTCAAGGTTAATGTATTTTTGTGCACGTCGCTGTTAAATAAATAAATTCGATTCAGATAATTCAATGCAGATAATATAATTTTGATACCATTTTTTTGTCCGACAACTGCACAATGACAATATATGGTATGTATGAAATATGACATTATTCATTTGAAACATTTAGTTTTTTTGTTTTTACTTTTTTTCTTTCAAAACAAAAATTAAACATCCTGTAAAAGGACTCCAGGAGAATTAAGATATTCTATTGTCGGTACATTGAGATTTATGTGTAATTTAATCAAGTTATTAAATTACTCATTACCAAGTTACTTTTCAGACAAAGTAATTATAAAAGTCATTTAAATACAATTGTAATGCTATAATAATTAATTAATTTTCAGAAGTAACTCACCCAACACTGGCCATCATGACTAATTTGAAAGAATGGCTTACCACGCAACTCCTTCAGAAGTGTATTATGTAATTAAATCCAGCAGGGGGCAGCATAGAGTTCAGTCTCAAAGCCTGAATTAAGGATAGAGGTGCAAAAAAAGAGGCGGTGCAGTAGAAGTTAGAGATGGGGTAAAATTCCACTGCAGTGGTTAAGATTTTGACTGAGTGCTCACATGCTGGTGCTCGTGTGCTGGCGGACTGACCAAACCTTCCTCTGTCTTAATATATATAAAAATATGTGTGTTTTTTGCATTGCCCTAGATTGTTGGCACAAGGTCTAGTGCTGAACGCAGACACAAGTCATGGCCCTTCACGCTCAGGGGCCATCGCCGAGTTGAGAGAAGATGAAGATGAGGCCTACTTTAGCTCTTATGGCCATTACAGCATCCATGAGGAGATGCTCAAGGTAGGTCTGTCCTCATCTAACACACATTTGAACAGAAGGTCACAGTCAGCGCTCAAAAAAAGATGCAGCGGTTCACCCTATGCAGCAGATTTCTGTAGTTTGTTTACGCAGAGTGCACTTTTTGAGATTTATGATGAAGATGTCATTGTTGGACTGCAGTAGGTGAGGAGGTTTGGATCATCAACTCTCCTACTGCAGTACGTCCTGGAGAGAGGGTTAGTGATTGGTGCCTCCTCCGACTTCCATTAAACGCTGGTTTGCGTCAGAGTCGAAACTCTCTGCAGAGGAGAAGGAGAGAGGTGTGTGGTGCAACGCAAGCGCTGACGCCGTTTACAGTCCACCGTAAAATAGAAATGCCATTTACTGTCACGAGTCAGATGGCGCCATCTTTAACTCTTTAAATAGCGCACAGTTTTGCTTGGGAGAGAAGTTAAGGGAACTTTTATCATCAGCTGCATTGGAAAGGGAGTCTTAAATAGGCGTTTTAAAACTTTGGAATATCTAATCTTACTGGAATACTAATGGAATTTGAAAGGATCAGATGTGAATATGTGTTAAATCCTACTGGATGTTTTAGGAATCATTCTAATACGCTGATTGATGATTGTTGATGTTGAATTATTAATGCAGATTTATATTGTTATCAGTGCATCTTTTTGTTTTTGTAGAAATAGTTTTTTATGTGTGGCTGGTTTAATGAACTAAGTTCAAAAGTACAGCATTTATTTAATGTAGCTTTTAAAAAAAAATAATTTTATTATGGTCTTTGATGTTACTTTTGATCACTAAATAAGTTGTTTGCTAGTTTATGTTTTTTTACATGTCGTTTTTTGTCATGTATATCTGGTCTCCACAAGTCCACATTTAGAGACACACTGGTATATAGTGCACAATGAGTACACTCTATTTGAAAATTAAAGTATAAAACTATTTTTATTCATTTTGTTTTACCATTTCTCAGTAATTATTAGGAAAAATATATTTTGGTGAATTTAAACAAAATTGTTTTATTAAACAGTTAAAATAAAATTGGCAAGCTGTTAGTTATTCAGTAAAATAACAGGGTGGTCACCTAATCTTTAGGACTAGAATGATAATAAATTTAAATTCTAATGAGCGATTCCAAAAAAATGACAAACTACAAAATTTCAACTAAATTTGATATATTTGTATGTTTCTTTTAGATTTTTTTTCTAGTCATTTATATTTTTATATTTTTACCCATCATATTAATTTGGTTAGAATGTTTTTGTTTCTTTAGATTTTTGATTTATTTAATAATTGTATTTGTTTAGATTAAATTAAATAATTTTTTTTTCATGCTTCTGAAAAAGATTATATTTAATAGTCTTCATTTAAATAAATAAACAAATAAATAAATATATAGATAAATAAAAATAATTAAATATGTGTGTGTGTATATATATATATATATATATATATATATATATATTAGTAATTATAGTATTTATTATTTAATTTTATCATTTTTTTAAATATTAAAATGTTTTTACTGGTAGTGTACATGAAAAAGGGGCAGAGGAAATCTTTGAATCAGTTTTGAATAAATCTATTTGTATTCCTTCAGATTTTGTTTATTTGAATAATTTTATAAATCTTGATTTGACAAGAAAGAGCTGGGTGTGGGGGGGTGGGGTAGTTGAACCAATATAAATGTAACACCCCTCATCGAGATTGTAAATAGCTTCCGGCATCATGTATGTTTTCTGGGTGGTACTTAGTCTGATTGGCAGGTTAATTAGCCATTTCTGGCTGAAATTCTGCTGGCAAAGCAAGAAGTGTCAGGGTCAGTTTCATTTAATTTTTCATCTCCACCTCCAGCAAAATCGACCCCCCCCCCCCCCCCCAAAAAAAACCCATTACAAGTCACACATCCCTTGAATTGCTTTCTAATTCAATCTTGACTCTGTTAAAAAATGCAATTTTTATTTCATGCTGCTTAACAATTGTTAATTTGATTTCCAGCGTGCTCCTTGACTGTCAGCTTTAACTGCAGATCAGCCGTTAAAATTAAATTTTTGCTCTGAATGATTGGATGGTGTTCAGTGATTTTTTTTTTTTTTTTTTTTTTCTATCTCTCTCTCTCTCTGTGATGGCTGCGCTCTGTCTTCTTAATGGAAAGCAGAATGGTAACACCGTGTCATTACTTAGGACTTTGCTTGTCTCGTTTTCCGACAGGACAAGGTGCGCACTGAGAGCTACCGAGACTTCATGTACCGCAACATGGATGTCTTCAAGGACAAGGTGTGTATGGGGGTCTTGAAGCCCACTCACTTGGGGGCATTTTGTGTTGTTGATTGCAATGACTGGGTTGATTAGAAACCCCTTTTTTTTTTTTAAATAAACTCTGGGATTAACCTTTTTTTTAAAGTGTCAACATTTATTTTCTAATGGCCAAACCAACATTTTTCTCTGCACCCATGACAAAATAAGGAAATTTTATTAGTTATTTAATTAGTTGTTTCATTTAAATGTTTATTTATTACTGTTTAAAACATATTTTATTATTAATAATTAAATTTAGTTCTTAATGAATTCAGTTTTCCTTTAATTAATCTTTTATTATCTGACTTTTTTATTTCTTTCACTTGCCATGCTAAGTATATTTCTTTAAAAGATTTGTATGATTTTTTGTATTTATATTTATTTATATATATATATTTTACTTGCACCGAGATCTATCGAGACTTCATAGACTTCCTCAAGGACAAGATGAGCATTTTTAAGCATTGTCGAATGGTGCAATGATTACAATGACAGGTCTGATTTAAAAAAAAAAAAAAAAAGCACACACACATTATTCCCAGCTGCAGTATTTTTTTAAAGGGCCTTCTTAAGTGTCAACTGCAGTGGGCTGATAACAGGATAGTAGTGCTTTCACACACACACACACACACACACACGCACAACATCCACCACAGCTCATATACAAACCATTAATTCTGTGCTGACATTGGCTAGATCAGCGTTAGCTGGCCACAGTTGAACATGGATCCATGCGCTGAGCTGAAAAGAAAGGTTTGTGGGTCGAATACGAGCAGCTTATCTTGGGCCATCGTGGTCCAGCCAGTGGACTTTGGCAAATAAGGGTTCGACCCTGTCAGTATGATGAATACCTCGGGTGCCATTATTACACATCTGCACGCTCAAGATGGCGCAGACAAGCTGGCATAGCGAGGAAAGGTTACTTGCTGCTCTTTAACCCGCAGGTGGTGCTTGACGTGGGCTGCGGGACAGGAATCCTTTCCATGTTTGCAGCTAAAGCTGGAGCCAAGAAGGTCATTGCTGTCGACCAGTCAGATATCATTTACCAGGCCATGGACATTGTCAGGTGAGTCTGAAGGAATGAACAGATTCAAGGATGTTGGAGAAAGGCCATCTGGGGTTGAGTGTACTTGTTTTTAGTAGTTTTTCTGCATTGGGATGACCCTTTGGCATCTTCTTCCTAAATATGAACTTTTTCTTTGAAGTATTTTAGCCTTTTTAGTGATTTGAATAGCCTCACTATTCAGACTATTAACCAATAAAAAAATAATAAAAGATTTTAAACCAATATTTAGTTTTTTTTGTCCTTTGCCATTTCAAATCTACATTGGCCCATTGATCTTTACTTATTTTTTAGCAAAAAATTTTATTTATTTATTTATTTAATTCTAATAATAATAATAATAATAATAATAATAATAATAATAATTATTATTATTATTATTATTATTATTATTATTATTATTATTATTATTATTTTAAATGGTCAGGCCAACATTTTTACTGACCTCAATACAAAATAGTAATCCATTTAGATTTTTTTGTTATCAACTATTATTATTTTTGCCATACCAACATTTTTACTTAAAATAACCTTCTCTTTTAACTATTTGTTTGGTCAGTTAGTCATTTTATTGAATTATTTATTGAATTTAATTTATTTTACTTACTTATTTATTCATTTATTTTACCTATTTATTTATTTACATCCCAACCATATTCATTCATTCATTTTTTCATTCAGTGTTACATTTCAACATGTGATCTGTACTTTTAGACTATATATATATATATATATATATATATATATATATATATATATAATTTGGGCAGTTTTTGTATAGTATGTTAGCCTGCAAGATGATGTGCATTATGTTAGTGACAGATCAACACAATTTCACCACCAATGTAAAATGCATGACCAAAAAACGGACATACCACATAAATCTAAAATATTCAGTGATAAAGCAGAATTGGCTTAAAAGGGTAAGTGACTCTTCTGAGAACCCTAGAAACACTCTCAGACTGAACCAGCCTCAGCTGTCTTTATTGCCCGGCAATTTCATCCCCAAACTAGTCCTGTTTTTATTTGTCTCAGTGGTTGACTTCAGTGTGTTTACGGGCCCCAGTCACGTTCCTAAAGGCCTGTCATTTACCTCAACCCAGTCGACTTCCAATCTCCCAAACGCTAAACTTACAAATGGACTCCAGGCTTCCGTTTACAGCCTCTCTGCCCATTAAAATGAGCTCATGTTTCACCTGCGAGGATCTTTCATGCTGTAGCGGGAATACAGTTTTATTTGCTCTGTTGAGATGTGTTTCCCACATGTGGTGTTTCTGGGAGATTTTTATTTTTTTGATTATGGTTATTGTTATTATGTAAGTCTGAGGAGTGAGTGCAGGCAGGAGGATGAAAGGAAAATGAAGTTTAATTTTACAGTTGGCTGGGCCGCTGTTGTGCTGAGGACTCCTCTACGTGCTGCATGAGTGTGGATGGCTTTTTCTGACATCAAGGATGCTTTATGCTGCTTTATAGAGGTGAGAATTAAGGATCTCACTCATTTTTTTAACGAATAGTAGATGTGTATAAAAATGCAACGAAGATTTAAATAAACACTTTGGCAGAAATGCATGTACACTGTAAAAAATATCTGTTAATCAACAGTTTCCGTATTTAGATTTTTATGTTTATTTGCGGTTGTGAATTGCATTATGGGATCTTGATCTCGGCTCTGTCGACTTTGGATGTTGAAAATTCAACTCTACAGTTTAACAAAGTGACTCTTATTGACATTTTAGTAGTTTGAAAGAATATATAGAGAAATAAGTCTGTAAAATAACAGAAAATGGCAGTGCATTACAAGGATTTTTTACGGTAATATACAGCACCAACTCAGACAATATATCACTTTAAACTATTAAAAATGTTCATAAGTCACTTTTTCAAACTTTTCAAAGTTAAAAGTGGTTGGAAGAAAGATCAAGGTCCCATAATGCAATTCAAAAGCATAAATAAATGGGGAATAAAATAAAAATATGAATCGCAAAATACAGAAAACTGCTAATTTACGGATATTTTTCACAGTGTAAAATGGAGTCGTCTTTGTAGATTTTTAGTTTTACATTGAATAATGAAAGGGATAGTTCACCCAAAAATGATAATTCTTTCATTTACTCAAAAGAAGACACAAAATTAAACGGCTAATAGTGAGTACATTTTACATTTTGGGTGAATTATACCTTTAAGCAAGCACTTAAAGATCACCCAATAATGAAGATTTACTCACTATTTACTTATCCTCAAGTGGTTTCAAATCCATAATCCATCAAATCCATCCAACTTCAGTTTCCAACATTTTTCGGTTCATCATCTCTTGTGTTTAGTGGAAGGAAGAAACTCAAACAGGTTTAGAGCAAGTCGAGGATGAGTAAATGTTCTCTTTAAAAAGAGTAAAACTGAGGGAAATCACTAGCAATCATATAGACAGAATTTTAGCAACAACTCAACAGTAAAAACAAAAAGAAAATGAAGAAAGCTGTTTACTGCATTGTTTAGGATTTTTTATAATGTTTTTTTTTTTTATTTATCCTCTTCTACCAGGGCGTCCTGGCCAAAATGGCAGCACAAAAAGTTTTAGATACAAAATTAGACACATAAAATAGCACGTACTAAAATTTACACAAAACATTCAGATAATTCTTCCAGATATGACTTCAAAAGATTTTTCTAAATATTTAGAGATGGAATTGTTTCTAACATGATAACATTGTGCATTTCATTCCATAATGTAGGGCCAAAGGAGGAAAACACTGTTTACCAAACTCCGTACATACTCTATGAACAGTATGTAATTTATTCATTCATTCATTTTCATTTCGGCTTAGTCCCTTTATTAAACTAGGGTCGCCACAGCGGAATGAACCGCCAACTTATCCATCATATGTTTTACGCAGCGGATGCCCTTCCAGCTGCAACCCATTTCTGGGAAAAGTATGTAATTTATACATACTATAGCTATAACTATATAACTATAGCTACAAGTGTAATATGACAAAAGGTTACAAATAAAAGATGGCAATTTACCCAATAATGCCCTAGTGGTGAATAAAAGCATATGCATTTTCGTCATTTGGCACAGGGAAAACAAACCAACCATTTTGTACAAAGTACAATGATGGGTATGTGAAGATACATTAGTCACAAATCGTATTGCAGCATGTTATATACTGTCCAACTTTTTTAATAACGACAGGTTTGCATGCATATAAACTACATCTCCGTAATCTATTACTAAAAGGAAACAGCTTTGGATAATTCTTTTTCTTGCTTCGAAAGGAAGGCAATTGTTAATGCGAAAAAGAAAACCCAATTTAGGTCTGAGCTTCTTTACGAGATTTTCAATATGAATATTAAAACCCAATCGTTCATCAAGCCATATGCTGATATTTATACTGTTTATTCTTTCAATAAAGTCCCCGTCCAGGGTTAAGATTGGTGAAACCTTCATTTTTGTACGACAGCGATTAAAAAAAACATATATCTAGGTTTTTTTTTTTGCATTTAAAACCAACTTCAATTTCAGCAGTGAAAGTTTTACATTTATATTTTTTGTAAATTAAAATTGTCTCTCAGAAATTGCTATAATTACTACACATTGTTTTCAGTGTGGAAAAACACTGCAGTTGAATAAGATTCAAATAACAAAAAATAATTCATAGATCTAACCATACTTACTCAGTTAATTGGTTACTTTAACATTTGGAAAATACAATGTATTAGTCTCCTAATGTTTTATTTAATCAGATATTCATTGTATTCAGTGAAATACAGTGTGCCTTTAATAACACTTTAAAAGCATTTACAGAAATCCATATAATCCCACATGATCCCTACAATCTAATACACTTATCCCTTGAATTACACTGTTTAACACCAATCATGCTGGTCATTTACTAGCTAATCCAGTCTATCGTCATCACCTCACCACTTAAATCCAATCATTAATCCCAAAAGATCAATTCCTTTGAACTGCGTGAAAGTGTAGGATTAAGCTATCCCATAATCCCTCCTGTTTCTCCTGCATCGCTATTAGTGTCCTCTAACCCAAGCCCAAATAAATCCTTTCATAACAAATAATGTACTAAACATTTTAGATTTATGGATCGTAATTGCTTTTGCTTATCGAACATTAAAGTTCTACAATAAAGTTCCTCATTATAAATATTTTCTTGTATATTAATCTTTGATCTGGATTATTTTTCAGTTGGTGTCGTATTTAGAATCAAATTGGCTTGCATTCTGTGAAATAAAACTGACATTGTTTCATAAGTGTGTTTATTAATGTTTTAGGAGCCATATAAGTCCAGCATAATCCTCATAAACATTAAACCCAAGATTACGTTTTAACTTTTTATTTGCTAATCTAATACTTGCTAATCCAGTCTATCATCATCACCTCACCACTTAAAATCAATCATTAAACCCAAAAGATCAATATCCCTCAACCATGTGAAAGTGTAGGATTAAACTGTCCCAAATCCCTCCTGTTTCTCCCGAATCACTAACATTGTCCTCTAATTATTGATTAGTATCGCTAACATTGTCCTCTAATTTCCCTGGTACAAAAAGTGTTAAAGACAGTTGAACTGATGAATAAAGCCTTTACGTGAAACCAATCTCTCTTTTAAATTATTATTTTCTATAGGATGCTTGACAATAACATATTTGTGCAAATGCATTAGATTAGTCAGTATCAAAGCCAAAACTGGAACTAATCTAACAAAAAAAAAAATCAAACATTAGTACACTCAAATTAATTTGTTGGGGAAAAATAGTAAATAAAATTTTATTAAACGGAAAAAATCAAGATAAACATAAATATAAAATTTAGTTGAATTTGATATTTAAAGACCCAGTTCATACACCGTTGTGGACGAGCAGGTCCTTCAGCCGCCTTCTGTAGAGTTCACTATTTCTTCTGTAGAGTTCTCATGATTAGGGGCACCAGAATCTTGTTCGAGTCATCCAACAGTTTACTGTAAAAAAAATGCAGGGTTCCACACAATTCATTCAGGTTGTCCCAACACAAATCGACATAAATTTAAGTGGATTGAACATTAAAACAATTAAGTGGTCCTAAAAAAAAAAAAAAAAATTGTGTTAAGCTAATTCTCATAAGTAGTTTGAACAAGCAGCAAAATATTTTTTTGGAGTGTTGTTGTCTTGTCGTGTCGCGTGTCTAGCTTCCGCTCTTTAATTTTTATAGGTGTCCTTGAACTCTGTTTGCTGTCAAATGTGTTCATTGTAGACCTTGTCTCTGAGGCCCCATTTACACTAATACGTTTTAGTTTAAAAACGCATAACTTCTGTTATGGTTACGCCTTCCGTCCACACTACCCTTGAGTTTTCGAACCCCGAAAACGGAGCGTTTTGGAAATGCTTAAGAGGCCGTTTTCACTGCTGCTCCGTGTCAGTGTGGATGGGGTAAATCGGAGAGATCTTAAAACGGAGGCATGGCTGAAAACATTCGCCTATCTGATTGGGGCTTTTCTCAATATTAAGTACAGAAAGTTTTGCATCAGAAAGTTTGATATGGGAAAAACTCCAGAGGACACGTCGGGTAAATCTTTCATAGGGAGCAGTGTACTTTATAACCTCATTCACATCACCCTGGCTACGTTGTTTCACTATCTTAAAAATAAAATGAAAACATGATATAAGGAACTGCCTATTTTCATTTTGATATTAACAACTTAACAGACACCCAAAATGTTACGGCCTCGTGTAGCTACATATTTATATGACCGTCATCTTCACTGTATGCATATTTATAACAAAACGGAGCCTATAACATAACTGCCTCCTTTCATTTTGATTGAAAAATACGAAACATACCCTCTCTTTTGCTGAATATAAGTTTTAACAATCAACAATGGCCATTATAAAAGTATAACAAACAATAAGTTTATACAATATAGGAAAGAAAGGCAAGCAATCAGTCAAATGTGCAGAATCAGTGTACGTGGTTACATAAATTAATATATTAACTCATCTTTGCGCTTAGGCAAAACATGTTACCTGAGAACAAGTAATAGATTCAAAAGACCAAAGTCGGGGAATATGTCGTTGTAACGCCATGGTGGCGGATGGTGATAGAACGAGACGGAGAAGTAGAAACATTACAAAACGGATTTATTAAACCCTTACGGGGAACAGATACTGGATGCGGGAAGACAGGACGAGACAACCACACGAACCAAACGAATCAAAATACCGGACAACGAAGGACACAGACGAAAGGGTATAAATAGATAAAGGCTGATTACACTGATGACACAGAAGGGATGAACACAGGTGGAACATATTAACATTGACAGTGGCGGGAGGAAGACAAAGGCACGTGACAACAACAAATGATGACGCGGACGAACACTGACAGTACCCGCGTCCTCGTGCCTTCAACGGGAAACAACAAAATGAAGGAGGGTAGAAGGGGAGGATACAAGGGAGGAGTCTGAGGGAGACACAGGAAGGGAACCGGAGCAGGAGGACCCAGGACACAGCCAGAAGGACGGCCCCGGGCGGAGTCGAGGACGGGAGGATCCATGGAGGAGGAGTGGCTGCTGACTCCAGGGGGCCGACCGAGGGAGACGCCGCTGATGGCGGTGGAGCCCACGGAAGTGACGGAGAGCCGAAGGGCGAAGGTGACGCTGAGGCTTCTGAGGGCCGGGCGAAGCAGACGGCTCACCCGAGCAAGGCGACGGCGGGGTTCCGGAAGCCCGCGGCGTAGCCAGAGCGACAGAGGACCAAGGCGTAGCTGGAGGGATGGAGGAGCTCAACGCTGCCGGTAGGACGGTGCGATGAGGTGCAGCCGGAAGAGTGGAGTCCAGAGGCGAAGGAAGGGCGACGACTGACCAAGGTGGAGCCGGAGGTACGAGGGAGCCTGGCGGAGCTGGTGGGCGGACGGCCCACGACGAAGACGAGGGAGGAGTGAGCCAAGGCGGAGCCCTAGGGTCGAAGGGCCGAGGTGGAGTCCGCAGCTCGGAGGCCGTAGGAGCTGACGCTGGGCGACACCCTCTAGAGGGTGACGCAGACAGGTAGCGCCCACAAGCGATCTCCATTTCCGGAGCTGGAGCGAGAGCTGGGGGGCTGGCTGACTGCAGCAGTGCTGGAGCTGGATGACTGGCTGCAGTTCTGGGGGACCGTGGGAAGCTACTCATGACCCTGGAGCTGAGGCTTTTTCGGGGAAGGAAGATTAAAAAACTGTGCGGAAACAGTTGGTTGCTGCCTGAATACAGCGGACGGATATTGCTGCCTAAAAGCAGCGGAAAGTTAAAAATGAAGCCCCAGAAGCCAATGAGTAGCCTCCCAGTGTCCAGCCGCTGTCCATCTGCATAGGGGGGGTGGGCGGGACTCTCGCTGGTTCTGCGGGTAGCCGCCAGGACTCTAAGCTCCTCCATAATCCTCCGGGATTATAAGCTCCTCCATCTCAGCGCGATTCCGCTCCGTCGCTCTAGGGGGCGATAGCTCATCGGCTGGGGGGTGGCTCTCCGTCTGCGGTGGGCTCTGGCAAGCGCTCCCTGCAGGTGGGTGGTGTTGGTTGGCTGGTCACTGGGTCTGGAGTGGCACTGACGAGATCTTCCTCCAGAAAGGCGGTGAGTGGAAATATTTTACTCGCCAGTGTCCACTCCATAATTGCGGCGATGTTGCCCCGAGGACCATCTTCGGGTGATCGTGCTCTGCTAAAGATGATGGGCGTGCAGAGCAAGTCGCCCGGAAAGCTGATCACAGTAGCTAGGATATGGTCCTCAGGGCTGCTCTCCCCCTGCTCCAGCAGGCGGTGATGACGAATGGGAAGGTGGGTGGGGACCAGGAAACACGGAGGGAGAAAAATAAAACACTGAGGGGCAAAAAGACTAAAAAAAGAAAATCGGGGGAAAACACGCCGTTAACTTTGGTTCCGGTATTATGTAACGCCATGGTGGCAGAAGGTGACAGAACGAGACGGAGAAGTAGAAACATTACAAAACGGATTTATTAAACACTTACGGGGAACAGATACTGGATGCGGGAAGACAGGACGAGACAACCACACGAACCAAACGAATCAAAATACCGGACAACGAAGGACACAGACGAAAGGGTATAAATAGATAAAGGCTGATTACACTGATGACACAGAAGGGATGAACACAGGTGGAACATATTAACATTGACAGTGGCGGGAGGAAGACAAAGGCACGTGACAACAATAAACGATGACGCGGACGAACACTGACAGTCGTTAGATATAGACAAGAGGAATTAAATTTCATGTTTAATATTTATAGTGAGATGAGATGCAGCGGTATATCCTTGATGAACTGTTAAACGTGCGCTGCTCTCACCTGGGTAGATGTGCTCAAAGCACCCGCTGACTGCCTGGAGCTCAGACATCCGCATACGCTGCAGCGCATGACAGAGTGTGTGTGTGGTCACGTGATGTACGTTTTCAGCGGTGTAGTGTTGACTACAGATTTGTTTTTCTTTTTTTTTTGCAATAACTTTGAATTTAAATGTATTATCTTCATATTCCTAAAGATGATGGGTTACCAAACTCTTACTTTAATGAATATAATAAATATAATTTAATAAAACAGTTTTGTTCAAATGCACCATAATATATTGGCTATATTCCCTGAAAAATATAAAGAAATTTTTCAAAAGAGTGTGTTTTTTTATTTATGCTGAGCACTATGTATATGAATAATATTTGAGTAAAAATGTCATATGTAAATCCTTTAATGACAAATAATATACTAAATGTTTATGTTGAGATATGTGGTCTTAATTGCTTTTGCCCATTAAAAAGTTCATTCATTAATTTTTCTTCGGCTTAGTCCCTTATTTATCAGGGGTTGCCACAGCGGAATGAACCACCAACTATTCCAGCATATGTTTTACGCAGCGGATGCCCTTCCAGCCGCAACCCAGCACTGGGAAACACCCATACACTCATTCACACACACTCATACACTACGGCCAATTTTGGTTACCCAAGACACGGGGAGAACATGCAAACTCCACACAGAAACACCAACTGGCACAGCCGGGACTCGAACCAGCAATCTTCTTGCTGTGAGGCGACAGTGCTAACCACTGAGCCACCATGCCGCCCCATTAAAAAGTTCCTAATTAGAAATATATTCTTGTATATTCTAAATAAGACACTAAAGGAACAATAATCCAGAATCAGATCTTTGCATTCTGTGAAATAAAACCCTGACTTTGTTCTGTAAGCGTCTTTATTAACGTTTCAGGAGCGTAAATCCATATAATCACAAATGACGTCCACATTACTCCCCAGATTACACTGTTTAACACCACTCATGCTGCTCATTTACTAGCTAATCCAGTCTATCATCATCACCTCACATCTTAAATCCAATCACCAGTCCCAGAGGATCAATATTCTTGGATCATATTCCCTAAACCGGACGAAGGGAAGTATTAAACTGTCCCAAATCCCTCTCTTCTTCTCCTCCTCCTCCTGTTTCTCCAGCATTGCTGACATTGTCCTCTAAATTAACCCAGTAATGAGATTAGTGTTTGGCTCAGCGGATGGAGCGAGCGCTACAATGGGACTCTGGAAAAGTGTGATAGCGCGGTGGTGCTCAGATAAGGATCGGTTGGGCAGAAATGCGCAGCGCAGCCTTGAGTAATGACTCTGTCCCTAGTAACATTAGCTGTCATGATAATGGAGTATTTAGAGAGATTGATGCTCAGGGTTACCGGTCAGAAAGGGAGCGATCATTTAAATAAGGAGGAGTGTGCGTGTGTGTATGTGTGTGTGTGTGTGTGTGTGTGTCGGTAGTTTGCTGACCCTCAGTGCCAGAGGTCATGGAGGAGGTGCTGTCAGATCAGGACGGTTTAGTGGTGTTGTTGTCGTAGTGAGTTTTCACTGCAGTGTGGGTAATTTGGATTAATTATCAGCCGCTCTTTGAGGGATATTGACTCCCAGGCTAATTAGAGTAATTAACATTCATTGTCTCAGTCAGACGAGGTCTTTAAAACTAGTCACATGCACTTTTGCAATTTAGATTATTAAATTAGTTTTTTTAATTTTTTAATTTAATTTTTTTTGGTACTTTTTTTTTTTAAATAGAATTTTTGTTGATTGTATTTGTTTTATCACTTGCAATAAAAGCATTTAACTTTTTCCTCCAGTTTAGTCTTTAATACTTTACACAAGGCCTCGATAGTAAACATTAGTTATATAATTTGTGTATTTACATGTTTTTTTTTGGTTCTATGTTTGTAGTATTATCCTTCCTTTCCTTACATTGGGAAATTAGCAAAAGATTGTTCAACACTTTTCATTTATTTATTTCTTTTGTTCATTTAATTGGAAGCCCTTTACAAAATGTTCCCAATAGTTAATTATAATTATTTAATTTACCTCTTTTGTGGAGTTTTTGGTTTTATTTTGTTTTTAATTTGGTATAAGTTTAACAATCACATAATTATTAAATAATTTGTGTTAATACTTTGCCATAAGTTACCATTAGTTAGTTGTAATTTATCAATTAAGTTTTAAAATTATTTTTGCATTCTTTGAATATTTGTATGTTTGTTTGTAAACTGAACTGTTAGCTGTCTGAACTGTTTAATTTAACTTAATTCTGTTCATTTAATGAGCAACTTTTTACAATAACTCTTTACACGCTCTTCCAGCGTGTTCCCTTCTTTATCAGGGCCACCACAAAATATTAACCAGCTGAAGTTAACTAATTTTAACCAATTTATTTTTCAGATTAAGTAAAAACTTTGTTCATTTTAGTTAGACACAGTTATGTTTATTGAATGCTATTAGCGGGTACAACCTTTGATTTTAATGATTAATGATTTTAATGAAAATGATTAATAGATGCTTTAAAATAAATATGCACTACATGCTAGCTAATGGCATCAAATGCAACCTTTCTGTAAACTGCTAATGAGAATACTAATGTTGCTGTTTTAAAGTATATGTGAATCTATATGTCTAGATCAAATAATCTTGAAGACACCATCAAACTGATCAAGGGCCGGATCGAGGAAATTGACCTTCCGGTGGAGAAAGTGGACATCATAATTTCAGAGTGGATGGTTAGTGGATGATTATTAATATACAAATATGTTAAAATGCTTCCCTAAGAGAAGAAAATGCATTAAACATACAATAATTTTGCAACAAAATGCACTGCTCATTGAAGCATAATGGCCAGCTTTGCCTTAAAACTCTGCATTCACAGCAATTACAGTTGGTTTTTACCCAAAATCAGGCATAAAGGAAGTGAATGTGTCAGCAAATTTCTATTCTGCCCAGTCATTTCCCTTTTCAAAACCTGCTCAGGTGTTGGCAAATCAAAAAGCTGAGATGTATTGTTGATTGATACTTGATATATTGCAGGCATAATTCATAATGGCATAACTTTCATGCTCATTTTAGAAGCCAAACGTCACTCCTCATTTATTTAGACATGACTGATGATGAATATGTGAAAGTTTAAGAGATAAACGTTAATTTGTGCATCAATTTATCTTGGCTGAAAGTAAAGTAGAATTTTACTGAATGTGGCTGGAATTTGTTTAAAGTGTTTTATAGATATTTCACAAATGATCTGAACCAGCACTTTTGAACAAACTCTTATGAAAAGAGATTATTGTTTATTTAATCTGTTTTATCACTTGCCAAAAAAAAAGCATTTCAATTTTCTCCCAGTTTAGTCTTTAATATTATACACACGGTCTTGATAGTAAACATTAGTTTTATAAGTTGTGTTTTTACAAGTTTTCGGTTCTTTGTTTGTAGTATATTCATTCCTTCCATTGGAAAATGTGGGGCGTCTTGGCTGAAAGTGAAGTAGATTTTTACTGAAGATGTTTGGAATTTGTTTAATGTTTTAATTATGATATTTCACAAATGATCTGAACCAGCACTTTTGAACAAACTCTTGTTAAAAGAGATTGAATATTACACAGAAATCTGATAAAACTCTTATTAATATTACGAACAACGTCAATAATATTACATTTAAAAAAAAGATCAAATATTACATTGAAATTTGATCAGTCATATTTTGTAAAAAAGAAAAAAAAAAGGTTAGAATAAAATAAATATTAACTAAAAACATAAAGTCAAATAATTAATTCTATGGATTTTTTTTTTCCACTTTGATTTATTTTACCTCTATTAATAAATGTAAGCTCCGGTTTCCCCCACAAGTCCAAAGACATGCAGTATAGGTGAATTTGGTAAGCTAAATTGTCCGTAGTGTATGTGTGTGAATGAGTGTGTATGGATGTTTCCCAGTGATGGGTTGTGGCTGGAAGGGCATCCACTGCGTAAAACATATGCTGGATAAGTTGGCGGTTCATTCCGCTGTGGCGACCCCAGATTAATAAAGGGACTAAGCCGAAAAGAAAATGAATGAATGAAGAATAAATGTAAAATAATGTATAAAAAGTATAGAATTTTTTTATTGATAATGTAATAAAAGAGATCCATTAAATTACAAAATCTACTATGTATTTGAACTAAAATTCTAAATTAAAATTCACGAATTTAGTTTAACTTTAAACTAAAACCAAAACAAACTAAAACATAATTTTAAAAATGACATAACTTAATTACTAAAGCTAAAATTAAAAGAAAAAGTATTATGACTTACTAAACCAAATAAACATAACTGAAATAATGTGTAAAAAGTATTGAATTGTTCATTGATAAAGTAAAAAAAGTGACCAAAAAAGGCATTAAAATGACTAAATCTACTGTATATTTGAACATAAATCTTAAATTAAAATTCACGAATTTAGTTTTAACTTAAACCTCAAACCAAAACAAACTAAAATAAGAATAAAGAAAACAACCTTAAAAATAACAGCTTAATTGCTTAAACTGAAATTAAAAAGAAGTATTATGGCTTCCTAAACTACATAAACATAACTGAAATAACTATACATAAAAACTTAATCTGATAAGCTGATTGCTGATAAGCTGTTCATACAGAACATTAGTGTCTTTTGTCATATTTTTATTGCTGTTGTTTATAAACTGGTTTCCTGCTGTGCCTGATGCCCTTTAAAATTGCATTAAAGTGACTGCAATGGATGGCATATTGTGTAATTGCTTTGATTTCTATCCTAGCAATACACACACAAAAAAACTGTTCTAGATTTGGCAGTGAAGAAGCGATAAAAGCCAGCATTGCTCTGCACTTCTTGTTTAAGCTCTTTTAATTTGTAGTCCACTATAGGAAAGAGTAAAAGTAGGTCATAACACTGAAGCCACCTAGCCAGAGGCTCAAAATAAGGACATTGGAGAATCATTTCCCTAAATTTGGAAACTTCCAAGCCTTTCCCATGTGAATTCCACCAGCATGCTGTTTTCTGCTGTCTCTGGATTTTTTCATGGCTTGCAGGTTAATTGTGAAGTAATAAATGTATCTTATTTGGCCCTCTTTTGTTTGCGTGTTAGGGCTATAATTCAACAAACTCCGTGCCTGAGGCAGCGGCGAGCGTGAATATAATTTTCCTGCATGTATTTTATGTTTGTATGTGTGTGCGTGCAACGCTTCTGACAAAGTAACCTGAGATTTGGGTCACTGGAGCACATTATTTTATGATTACGATGTTGGCTTGCTAAATGGTGTAAAAATCCTGCCCTTCATCATCTCTGCAATGTCGTCTGTTTCATTCGGAAAACCTCCGAAGTGTTTGTGTGTGGCCGTCGTTTCCTTGTGAAAGCAGGGGAGCGTGCTGCCGTTTTCTGAAAATCATTCTTCAGAATGCTATGGAACAATAGTTTTACAATTACCTTATTACGACGAGTGGTAGGAGACACATGTCCACAGAAAAATGCAGTCACCTCGGTCCAGCAGCTCTGATAGCTAACTCTGACGTGCGTGTCCATCTGAAAGGGTTATAGATGCTGAATGGGGTCAGATGGTCAGGAGGAAAGCGTTGTTTGTACGGTGATCCACAAAAATGTCCAGAACAGAACATTACGGGTAGGATATAAGCTCAAGTTTTAGCATAGGCTAAAAAATAATGGTTGTAGGATTTAGGATGTTTTAGGAAACACCCTAAAGATGGGGAATATAAAGTATTAATTATATTATATTTTGTATCTTATAAGATTATCATTAAATGCTTATCATTAAATGGATAGTTCACCCCTACCCCAAAAAAGTTTATCATTTACTTAAAGGTTCTTCATTGACATCAGGGTTGATGATTATGGTGAAACTTTGATATTTATGGGATCTTTCATTCCACAACAGGTCCTTCAGAGTGGAAAAGGATTATTTAGATACTTGAAATGTTTTTTTACGCTTACAAAAAGTAGTTCTAAGAACTGTTCACTAAACTATTCTTTGGGGAAGCACAAATGGTTCTTCTATGATAGGGGTGTCAAAGTTATAGCCTGGAACCTTTGTTTTTAACTGTGCCCTTTATAATAAGTGTGTGGGTAATATCAGATATAGCTGGGTGGAGTAACATTTCAACATTTTTATTTTTCGTGTAAATGTAAGTAAGTGGGTGTGGTTAGCAGGCTGAGCCTGAGTACAGCCATCTGACATCAAGCACTGCACACTTAAAATAATGGTTTATCTGAAATAAATGTAGATTTTTTTTTAAAAAGCAAACCCAATATTTCATGGGTTTTCTACTAAATATTTCAGTAATAGCGAGCATTAACATAAAAATCTATTTAAACGGCGTTCCTTTAATAGGTGCCGTACAGTGCATTGTTTAACTTGTTCTCTGATATCTACATAGAAGATATTTACCTTAGGTAAGTGCAAAATTAAGCAATTGAGATTTTTACAAGCCCTTTAAGAACACTTTAAGTCTCATGCTTCTGCTAGAGCTCTTGATATTGCTCTGGCTCTAGCAGCTCTGCCTCTAGACTGTGTGTCCACTGAAGAAACATGAGCACTGTTCTAAGAACGCTCAGCTAGGAGATAAACAGATGAGTTTTATGAAGTTTTTTCATACCAGAAAAATCACAGTAAGAGCTGAGTGATATGACACAATGCATAAATGTGCATTATTAAACACTTATTCAACAGTGTACATGTTTGTTGTCTTATTCCAAATGTACACGTGTCTGTTGCCTCATTACAAATGTACACAGAAAATCTCTTAACATACACGTTAAAATAACGAAGATTAATTTAATCAGACTTATAAACTTATGCCTTTTCTGGGTGATGCTGAATAAATTTATAATCCATCTTTCTTAAATTTTGCTTTCTAAAGAGCTGTAGATAAGTTGCTGTTGCATTGACTTACCTCAGAGGAGCTGGAGGAAGTGTCTGGGGAGAGGGAAGTCTGGGTTTCTCTCCTAAGACTGCTGCCCCCGCGACCCGGCCCCGGATAAGCGGTAGAAAATGAATGAATGAATGAATGAATGAACATATAATAGTTGTAATCTCACTAGGAAACGTTGTGGCCAATAAAACACTGCTGGGGTTGTGCTTAATAATAATCTGATAGGGAACGTCACATTTGGTCTTCTTCTTATTAACCTGTTTTTCACAGGGATTTTCTGGATTTTGTCCCTCCAGGACTGTCAAAACTCAGTCCTGGAGGGCCAGTCTCCTGCAGAGTTTAGCTCCAACTTGCTTCAATACACCTGCACGGAATTTCTGGTATGCTAGTTAGAGCTTGATTAGCTAGTTCAGATGTCTCATTGGGGTTGGAGCTATACCCTGAGTTACACCCCTGCAAAATTTTTACGTGAAAATGAAGAAGCAATGGTGTTTGTTACTCATGGTGCGTCATCACCATATACTGAACACTTAAAGAGTGTCAGTTACCATGAAAAAAAAAAGTATTTTAGCTTCTTTTTTAATTAAATGTTGCTGTTAATGTATTAGAATTGGCTCTTGGAAACTGGCTTTAGTGCATTTGTAGTCTCTTCCTCTTTATTTCCACTCTTTTCAAGTGTCAGAGAAAGTTTCTCCCAGGTGCTTGACTGTCCTACTTTTAGTCAGTCTTGAGTTTGTTGTGTACGTGTGTGAGAAAGAGAGAGAGGGAACAAATCGATAAATCAGAGGGGGTAATTTTCAGAAGGACGAGATGTCGTCTGGCAGGGAGAGACGGGTCTGAGCTGCCGTAATGTCATTTCATAACTCACACAATTGATCTGTACTTTAACACCCAGCAAAACAAACAGACTGGATTAGATTAAGGGGCAAAAAGAAAGAGAGGGATGGTTTCTGCCACTGGCGAGGTGCAGGAGAGGAGAAGTGAATTAGAAGAAGGCTAAATAAAGGTTGTCACAGGCTGATCCATCATGTCAGATCCTATGTTGTTTTGTTTTTCTTTTTTCTTTTTAAATCCTCAGTTACACTTTAGAAGCATAAAGATGCTGGATTGAGCGGTGCTAAGTTTTAAGATGTTAAATCAAGAAATAACAACCGTCGAGGTAATCTTACAAAACAGTTGTAAAGATCTGCTTTTCGATTGTGCGAAGTTTACTGGTAAGGAAAGATAAATTGTTACTGTTTTCCAATCGTAGTTGTTATTTTGGCCCCATATGATTTACTGTGTCAACCATTGATATGTTAAGAAGAAAGTTTGAGTTTCTTTCTTTCTTTCTTTCTTTCTTTCTTTCTTTCTTTCTTTCTTTCTTTCTTTATTTCTTTCTTTCCTTTCTTTCCTTTCTTTCTTTCCTTTCTTCCTTCCTTCCTTCTATCCTTCCTTTTTTCAGGGCGGTCCATAGCGCATTAACAAGCTAACAAGGAAAACTTTGGATCTTAATTGTGCTTTAGTAGATATTGAACTATGATTAATAAATGCTGTACAAGTTAATTTTTAGTTCATATTAATAAATATATTAACAAAATCTTATTGTAAGGAAACTGTAAATCAATTTTGAAATAATTAATGAATTGCCAAGGCAAACATTTAAAACATAAATGAAATAAATGAATAAATTAATATGTAAATAAAACCAAAAATACAAAACTAAACATGAATATATTTTTCATTCATCCTTAAGGAATTGGGCCAGATTTTCTTCTACTTTAAAGTTCCATTTTTTTTTGCCTGTATTTTCAGTTGATTAAATAAGAATGTTAATAATGAGCCTTGCTTGTTTATAAACCATCTGTTTGCTTGAAAATGTAAAGAATCTAGATTTACCTAGGGTCACCATGTATTATAGGAAAGCAAGTTAGTGGTGCAAGTGGGACATTAAAGGTCCCGTGAAGTGCTTTGAAATGGGCATTTTTATTCAGTGTTTGACATAATCTCAACTAAAAGAGAGGGTGAGACAATGTAGCTCCTCCTCTTTTAAAAAAAACAGCCAATAGTGTTTTGTTTTATCACCACTCTGCCAGTCAGAGTGGTTGAGCACAAGTGCATTGAATGTGAAACGTCTTGAAGGGGGCGGGGCATGTCAGATACTAGAGCGCATTTGATTGGTCAGAAGATTTGAAGAGAAACTGAAGTATAAGGGGGTGTGAATAAAACCGTTGTTCCATTTAGGCAGAAGTGACAAACTACAATCTTTATATGTTTATATCAGGTTTATATCTCCTAAACACGATTTATGTCACTGTTTTGGTGCACATTAGCTTATAGATATCCTTAAACTAACAATACTGATACTAGCATCTCGAAAAGTTTATTTTAATTTCATGGGATCTTTAAATTCTTTTACCAGGTTGCAGTTCACCTCATCTTAGGTGTTTGTACCAGGCCAATAATATTAGAAATACTAGCAGATAAAAAAAATAATGATATGTGTCCTTCAGTGATCGGGACAAAGGTCTTGTATAAAGTGGTTTCAGATTGTCTAGTATTAGCCTAGTGGTTAAGGATCATTGCTGGAGAGGGAAAGGTTGCAAGTTTGAGCCTCTCAAGGGACAGGTTTGAGCTATCACCACTGCGCCCTTGAGAAAGACACTTAACCCTGGGTTACTCCAGGAGGATTGTTCCTGTAATAAGTTCATGGAGGTCTTCTGTACAGCTGTCATGTGAAAGTCATGGAAATAATTTTACAAGCCCTTGAATTTTTGGTGATTATTTACTCACATTCTTGTATAGATATTTTGGAAAGTGTCTCCTTTGTTTGTCTATATAATAGCTACAGTATATAGTTGGTCAAAATTAATAGCCCCTGTGAGATTAAAAACAATATATTTATTTTCGTTGCTGTTTAATGTAGTGATTTTTTTTTTCAACAAATTCTTTAAAATCTTAGTTTTAATAACTAATTTATTTAGTCTACGCCATGATGACAGTACATAATATTTTAGAATACTACATACTAGATTGCTAGACACTATTATACTTTTATTCAGCTTTATATTATAAGTGCAATATAAAGACTAGGTTAGTTAGGCTAACTTTTCAAGTTGGGTTAATTAGCCAATTCATTAGACAACAGTGGTTTGTTCTGTATCCAATCAATAAAAAACAAAACTGCCCGCTATTCTTCAGAAAAATTCTCTGTACATCTTTTGCAAATTTGAACTTTTTTCAGCAATTATTGTATGATCACGGACATTTAATGTGATTTTTGTTGATTGATTATTGAATTCTTCTTCTTTTCATATGAGAACAATTGAGGGACTCAAACACAGCTATTGAACAAGGTTCAGATGATGATTGTAGTCAATCACTAAGCGGAATCTGCGCCATGCCTGCACACTGTTCAATCTTTAGCTCCACCCACTGCCAGTCTCCAGGTGTTCAGCTTTTTTTACAAAGAGAATTGCAAAGCTGTATCTTTCTCTTATAAGTATCAAAAAACTAAAAACTTTTCAGAGAAAAGATAGATATAGGCCAACCCTGCAGTTACTCAAGATTAATTTGAGATTTTTGAAAATGAGCATGATACCCCCCCCCCCCCTTTAAACAAGCCAACTCTGATTCTTTGCTTAACAGCCGTTCACATCATCCATAATGCGTAGATTTAATGTCACCTTTTATTTGAACTTTCGACTTGTTTTGAAGTATGTTTTGATGTGTAACACGTTTGAGGATGTGGTGAGCTGCTGCGTGTGGTGATGGTCAAGTAGAATTAATGGCAGATCCCATCTTGGGTCTCATTATCTCTTGATGGCAGTCTTACCTGTCGCTGAAAAGGACAGCGGCAATCGCTCACTCCGTCCATTGCCTACAGCTGCCTGCCACACACACACTCAAACACACAAACCAGCATACATACACAAGGTGCTTCCAAATTTGCATGCTCATGGGTGTAAAATACACATAGAACGTGCTGCCTTGTTTTTCATTAAAAAAAAAAAAAACGATGTAAAATTGTCTGAACTTTTTCATTTAATATGTATAAGTAAATAGTTATAAGGCATGTATAAATTCCAAGACAAAATAATTTATGTAGTACTTGACCCCATAGTTCTGTGAAAATTAGTCATCAACATGTCTGAGAACATTCACAATATGAAATCACAAAAAGCTCAAAATGACCCCTTCACTTGTTTCATGATTAAAGGGATAGTTCACCCAAAAAGCTCGCCCTCAAGTGGTTCTAAACTATGAGTTCCTTCTGTTGAACACAAAAGATGTTTTGAAGAAAACTGGAAACCTGTATCCATTGACATCCATAGTAGGAAAAACAATTAGAAAGAAACTTATAAAAGTTTGCAATAATTGAAGTGTGTAAATGATGATGAAGCGACTACGTGGAGTAACAGCTGAGAGGCTAAACCTGAGACATGTTTTGTGATGCAAACATCAAATAACAAAATATAAATAAGGCAAGAAATTCCTCCAATGTCCTCTCATTTATTTTCCCAGTGAAAACGTACCTTCTTGATATTTTGACAGTGTAGATTTGATTTTGATTTTAGTCAACAAAGAATACCCCGTCCCCGTTCACCCCCTTTCTCCTTCTATCTGTGAATGAACAGATGACCAATATAAACCCTTTACGTAACCCTGTGACCTTCCACCACGATCAAGTGACACAATTAACCATTTCATGTCTACTACAGATGATATTATTTCAATTTTAGGGTGAACTAACCCTTTAAGTTTGTTTCCTTTGCATTCAAATTGTGTTGTGCAATGATGAGTAATTATTCACCTTTAATTTATAACATAAATAATAAAATATTAGAAAAAAACATTGTATTGTTTTTAAATCATGTAAATATGGATAGAAAAAACACATTTAAAATCCAAAGAATTGAAGTAGATAAGTGAGAATATACTTTTTTTTTTTTAAAAATCCTCTGAATGTCAGCTCTTATTGGTGCTGTGCAATAGTTGAGGAAGTGTTTTCGGACATGATTGCATGTTTTGACATGGTTTTGTATTTGGATATGTTATTAAGTCTTCTGATTTAACTAACTGACAAACACCATCTCAAACACTTCACTTGATACCGGTCTGCCTGAAACAAATTCCATTTTCACAGATATGTTATCGGAGTCTTTCACATTAGAATAATGGTGTAATTATGAGTGGTGAGATTTTTAAACTATGAATAACCAGTCAGAAAGAATAGTGAAAAATATAAAAGAGCTTGAAAATATCACTGAAACCTAAATGACTCAAATTATACTGAATGATTATTGCATCTTATAGTTTTAATGAAGGTTTCCTTACCATGACATGTTTGTATAACATTTATGTCATTTTGTTGCATAAATAGTATAAGTACTGTGTTCACAATGATAATAGCCACAAATATAAAAAATATGAAATTTTCACTTAATATACCTATATATGTTCTTTTTAAAGCCCACCTTTCTGAGAGATTACTCTACTCTGATTGGTCAGATGGCCAAGTCTGCTGCGATTTTATTTTATTTTTAACTTACAGCTTTTTTCAGAAACCAAACATCGATTATCATATCTTCATGTTTGATCCGGAGGCTTCCTCAGCACATAAGAAATGGTGGTGTCAGTTTTATAGTGTCAGTTCAATCTTGAGTTTCCGTTCTTTAGAAGTGCATGCAAAGTGAGTTGGCTTTCACATTGCAGGAAACAGTGTAAATGTCAACAACAAAAGCCAAACTCTAAGCCTCCCTACAGCTACAGTGTTTGAGAGTCAAAGTCGATGTTGTTCACTGGTAGCATTTGAAGACCATAGACTTTTATTATGCAAATTTGATACAAAACTACAGCTTGTGTGTTAAGTAAATACATTTCAGGCACACTGTGAAGTTTACAGGGGAAAAAATGGTGGTTGGAATAACTTTACAGTTAAAAATATGGTAGAGACCGTAAAAGAATTTGCCTTCTTTGACGAGCTTCGTATCCATGCAGTCAGACAGGAAAACATCCAGCAAAACAACACCATTAGTTACATGAATACACTGGAGTAGCAGAGCTGGTACAGATGTATTCACAACTGTATGATCACTCGTGAAAAGGATTTGTACACCAGGCGAGAAGCACAACCGCATCATGCCACATCTGATAAAGTTTTAAACGTTGTTCCATTCAGTGTGTGACACTGTTCAGCCACCATTTTTGTGTTTAGCAGTACACTCGAGCAGCACAACACATTTAAAACCCCTCTTAGGCCCTGATTACACCAAACATGCTTTTTTTTTCGTTGAGAAGCACTTTTTTTGAATGATTTACTAATGGGCGCTAGGTTTTTGCGCACTGCTTATGCGCCCTGCACGCCTCGCGTTTTAACCGTCTGCTGCGCCTCGCATTTTTGCCGTCAATCACTGTGCTCTTGCAGTTGAAAAAAAGTCAACTCTGAGCGGAAAGAGCACACTACGTCAGTTGTGTCTTTTTCATTCTCCAATCAAATAAAAGCAGAGGCAGGCCAGTGTTGTGAAGGCACAGAGACTTTTGAAGATGGAGGAGAAACTTCACAAATCTTGAATATCACAATATTATTAAATATTAAAATTATAACTATCAACAGCAACAATCACGCATAAGACGCAGATGATTCAGTTGTTCAACAAAAAAGGCAGTGCAGTGCGCCTCAAGAATGAATAAATGGAAAAGCGTGTTCCTTGTGATTGGCCCCTTACTGTAATGGAGGGTTGTCTGAATGTTTGGAAACGGTATACTGTCACTCTGCCTTTTCAAATAATAATAATAATAATAATAAAAGTAAGAAAAAAAACAACTTTGTCTGAAATATACCATGGCCTTTAATTTCAACTGCCATATTTAATTAATTTATAGTATTATACGCCAGTGTTTTGAAGTACTAACACTACACATCATACCATTGTTGCACAGATAAAAACTCAACTATAAGCATATGGTGATAAAGTCATATGATGAGAAAATGATCATCAAAAACTAATTTTCCCACAAGCAGAGAAACATAATATATTGAAGATGCTCAGTTTTATTCACGCAACTACTAAACACCAACAGGTAAAATTTAATGAATGCAATACACGTTATTTATCAACATTAGCTGTAACATGAAACTCTAATGTACATAACTTATGAAAAAAGAACCATAGTAATGTCAACCAAAAGGCATAAAAAGTATCATGCAGGGAAATCTGGGAAAGCCAACTTACGGTTATTAACCATATATATTAAGAAAACGTTCTGTTGAGCGGGTTACAGAATTATACTGTAGCATTTTTACAGGGGTTTTTTTACCATTGAAATTACTGTCATTTTTATGTGATAGATCTTTCTATGTGGAGACATTATCTTCAATTATTGTGCACTGCGACCTTTGACACTTTCCAGACCTTTTACCTTCACAAATAGCTACATTACACACTACATGAAACAAATATAATAGGTTTTGGATTCTTCATTTCCTGACATTCTCAGATTTGGACTGTTATTCTGTGTTGCACCATGTGTTTCCCCTCAGTGCTCTTACCTGGATCTGTCACCCATCCACAATGCAGCTTTCAAACATCCATTGTCCTGCTAAAATTAATTGTGGAAACGTTGGGCCTGCCTCATTTGAATATGCTTGTAGAAATGGTACATTTACTACACGTCTGCATTCATATGCTAATCAGCCTCTTTCACACCAGATCCACCGCGAGCAAACAGTTTTGCCCCTGTTTTGATTTATTTCACAAACTGTGTGTTATTAACAGTAGTGTTTAGGGTAGTGTTATGGCCATTCATCTTAATGTCTTTTAATGGTTGCCTTCTTGATGAATCCTTTTTGTTTGCCTTTATTTATTTGTTTTTAATTAATTATTTTTTGAAAGAAGAGGATGAAACTTTTTTTTAATTAAGAACAAAGCAATGGTTTTGTTCATCTTGTGCTAGCTGCACTCAAGCTCTGACACTGAGCTGACTTGACATTTCATTAAAGGGTCAACAAGATTTTAAAACTTGCTAATTAGGGATGCTATTGATATTGCTTTTAATAGTGTTATATTTCCAAAGAGTTTGAACTTGACTTGCATTGGGTGATGTATTTGGTTTATCAATATATAGAAAAAAGCTTTTTTGCTTGTTTGCTTGATTATTTTATCATTCATTCATTCATGGAAACCGTTTACAAGAATAGGAGAAATCTTTGTTCTTTCTTTTAAAATAATGTATTGCATCATTGTTAAAAATATTAATCTTTTTAAAAAGTGTATAGAATTATGTGAAAAATAAGTTCACAATACTGTTTACTAGATGCACACACATACAGTGCATCCGGAAAGTATTTATAGTGCTTCACTTTTTTTATGTTACAGCCTTATTCCAAAATGTATTAAGTTCATTTATTTCCTCAAACTTCTACACACAATACCCCATAATGACAATGTGAAAAAAGATTTTTTTTAATAGTTGCAAATTTATTAAAAATAAAAAACCTGAAAAATCACATGTACATAAGTGTTCACAGCCTTTGTCGTGAAGCTCTAAATTGAGCTCGGGTACATTCTGTTTCCACTGATCATCCTTGAAATGTTTCAGCAGCTTAATCGGAGTTCACCTGTGATAAATTCAGTTGATTGGGCATGATTTGAAAAGGCATACACCTGTCTATATAAGGTCCCTGGGTTGACAGTGCATGTCAAAGCACAAACTAAGCATGAAGACAAAGGAATTTTCTGTATACCTCCGAGACAGGATTGTCTTGAGGCACAAGAAAATTTTCTGCTGCTCTGAAAGTTCTGAAAGTGGAAGATGTTTGAAACCACCAGGACTCTTCCTAGAGCTGGCCGGCAATCTAAGCTGAGTGATCGGGGAAGAAGAGCCTTAGTCAGGGAGGTGATCAATAACCCGATGGTCACTCTGTCTGAGCTCTAGCTTTCTTCTGTGGAGAGAGGAGAACCTTACAGAAGGACAACCATCTGTGCAGCAATCCACCAATCAGGGCTGTATGGTAGAGTGGCCAGACGGAAGCCACTCCCCACCTGGATTTAGCCAAAAGGCATTTGAAGGACTCTCAGACCATAAGAAACAAAATTCTCTGGTCTGATGAGACTAAAATTGAACTCTTTGGAGTGAATGCCAGGCATTACGTTTGGAGAAAACTAGGCACCGCTCATCACCAGGCTAATACCATCCCTACAGTGAAGCATGGTGGTGGCAGCAGTGGCTGTGGGGATGTTTTTCAGCAGCAGGAACTGGAAGACTAGTCAGAATAGAGGGAAAGATGAATGCAGCAATGTTCAGAGACATCCTGAATGAAAACCTGCTTCAGAGTGCTCTTGACCTCAAATTGGGGCGACGGTCTTCCAGCAGGACAATGACCCAAAGCACACCACCAAAATATCAATGGAGTGGCTTCACAACAACTCGGTGAATATCCTTGAGTGGCCCAGCCAGAGCCCAGACTTAAATCCTATTGAACATCTCTGGAGAGATCTGAAAATGGCTGTACACCGTTGCTTCCCATCCAACCTGATAGAGCTTGAGAGGTACTGCAAAGAGGAATGGGCAAAAAGACAGGTGTGCAAAGCTTGTGGCATCATATTCAAAAAGACTTGAGGCTGTAATTGCAGCCAAAGGTGCATCAACAAAGTATTGAGCAAAGGCTATAAATACTTATGTACATGTGGCTTTTCAGGTTTTTATTTTTAATAAATTTGCAACAATTTCTAAACATCTTTTTTCACATTGTCATTCTTATATATCTTATTATATCTTATACTTAATTATTAAATTAGATATATTACATATATAAAAATGCACACGATATATGAATAACATGAAATTAATGGGTTAAACATTTTTTAAATATAAATTAGTTTGTATTTTTATTTTTTTACTCCAATTAAGGGGTCATTGGTGATCTGGCCCCTTTTCACCTTTTTTTAAATTCTAGTCTGTCCCTATAAATAGTAGTGTAAAGGTTTAAAATAGCAGGGATATTTATTAAGATGTTTGTATTAGTTTACTGTATGTTACATTATAGATTAATCAGGTGATCAATGAGACGTTGCATTCATTATAATGTGTCATTTGAGCTGTGTGTGTGTTTGTGCCTTTGTGTTTGTGGGATTGAGCGAGTGAGGAGTAGTTTACACAGCCCCCATGAGCGGGATTGATATTGTTGTACTGTAATTGAGAGGATTGTTCATTGAATGCCCATGACGTTGGCAATGGCCGAATACTGCTGATGCCAGCTGTTTACAGAGCAGAGATGGCCACTCTGGGCCAAACTAACACCATTCTCCCATGTTTACAAAAAACAAATAAAAAAAAAAACACACTCTTGTCTTAATTGACCAGTGGTTCAACTGAGATTTTTCGCTTTCATTTAGTACATGAGGTAAGCACTTTTTGACTTAAGGATTTTTGCCTCATATTTTAATTTATTGTTATGCAAAGTGTAATTATATTACATGATAATGTATTCTCTGCTGCATCTAGAAAAATCTAAATGGAAAAAAAGTAGTGTGTGAGTGCGTGTTTATGAGGTAATTCATTTAATGTGGCTGAATGCTGCTGTCCAATTTTCATTAGCATTTCATTAGCGGCATTCATGTAATTCTGCCCCGGCTCCACATGGCTTAATGAATCGATCTGCATTTTGGCCACATTCAGCCGTTAATGCTGCAGTGACTCTCTTTACCACCAGTGTGTGTTATTGGGTCTACTATAGGTGGGATTAAACACAGATGGTGTGCATGTGAATACTTGCATTTTCCTTGTTGGATTAGAATTTGTGATGTCAGTTTGTAAATTACTTTTTTTTTGTATGGGGGGAAAAAAGTGAAAGCATTGTTTTTAGGCTAGATTTTCTAAATCGATGAATCCACACAGCATGAAAGAGGCTGCTCATTGCACAGATTTATGAGTCTAATAAACATTTCATTGCTCTGTGGGAGAAAAATACCTTAGTTTTAGAACTACAGAGCAGTGTTAAGATGCTGTGAGGTAAAAGTAAAAATTGTACTATTTGCTTTTTTCAGCATGTCAACTGTTTAGCTAAACAGGATTTTCCAATGAAACAATTCATTGGAAATTAAATTTTTAATTATATACAGTCCTATTCTAAATCATAATCCACTAATTTAATCTAAGAACAAGCAGGGGTTAACAAGTCATAAATGGATTATGACTACTACACAAATATAAGCACTGTAAAAATATTAAACAAATTACAATTATTAAATGAAATATGTTTCTGCTCTTGACTTTGATTTGGGTTTATGAATTGGGGTTTGTTATAGCGTTTAGTTAAATTTAATGTCAATTTTGTTGTTAAATGTTCTTTTATAGGCTGAATCCTCATTGAGAGATTTTGTTCAGAAAGCCTTGTTTTCTGTCTATTATGAATTATTTAAAATTGCACAACTATTTTATATAAAGTTGTTTTAATAAACCACTTTTTCTAGAAAATTGTGTTATGGATGGATGAAAGGATTGATTGAGTTTAGGATCAAAAAATATTTTTGTATGAAGCCACTTAAAGGCTACATTTGTTTGATCGAAGTACATTAAAGCAGTAATACTGTAAGCTGTTTTAAATAGCTGTATTTTATATGGATATAATTTTATATAAACTATTTAAAATGCAATTTATTCATGTAATGAAAAGCATCCCTACTCCAGTCCTCAGTGTCTCATGATCCTTCAGAGCTGCTGATTAATTCTTACCGGTGCTCAATATTTAATGATTCTTTCTATTTCTTAATAATATAAGAAATATGTTGATATTATAAATGTTGAAAAAACATGCTTTATGTGTTTCAGGATTTTAGAGAAAGTTCAAACTAACAGCATTTATTTGACATACAGTCGTTTGCAACATTACAAATGGATTTGTTGTCACTTCTGATCAATTTGATGTGTCATTGATAAATGAAAGTGTTAAAAGGTAAACAATTGAATGGTAATATATCAGTTTCCCCAAAAACATGAAGCTGCTTTTAACATTGATAATAATCAGAAATGTTCTTTCTTTGTGTGTGTGTGTGTGTGTGTGTGTGTGTGTG
>CAIGQW010053631.1:22138179-22158274 GCA_903798125.1 Danio choprae | reverse complement strand
CACAGAAATGCCATTCTGACCTTTTATAACAAAACTTTTTCATACAACATCATGAGAGCAAAACTTGCTCATTAGAGCCACGTGTGCAGCTATGGACAAAATTAAGAGACTACTGTAAACAAGTTTCTCTGGGTTTATTAAATTTGTTGCTGAGTAATTCAGGATGAAAAATAAAACACAATCAAAATATTGTCATTTAGAGTTTGTTTTCTCAGAATGACAGTTGGTCTGATTAACAAATGTTTTATTAATGCTTGGCAAATTAATGCGTTATTATCGCGTTAATGCATTAATTAATTAATGCTGACAATTATTTTATCGCACGTTAACACAGCTGTTTTTTAGTTTTTAATATTTTGAAACTGTTGTTCACTGGCTTTAAATACACATACCGGGAAGCCATAGGTCACAAGAGGTTGGGTGGTTGATTAGTATTGGCTTGGGAAAGGCATCATCACACTTCTGAACCAATGAAAAGATTTGGGGCAGGCTTAAGACTGTCACTTCTGCTGCTCTCACATGAACCGGATGATACAAAAATATGCATAAATGTAACAAACGGACATGTTCAGTACATGGTGAAGTTGTCACAACCAAAGCTATATATCACTACTGCAAAGCAGTTTTCATATTGCCGAAGTACTTCAAGTCTGAAGTACAGTATCACTTGAATGCAGTACACACCATTGATGCCAGAAAATCTCGTACCCAAACAAACAGTGAAGGAGGTAACGTGAACGTTAAGTGAACGTTGATGTTGCTTGCAACTGTCCTGTTATAATATTATGAGCAAGCCTCTGAAATCTGTGCATAACTTAATTTCTATTACAAATGTGTCCTGGCAGTGACAAATATATTTGGTTGTAAATTTAATTTGATTACACCATTTAAGTTGAGATTTCAAATATTTTAACTGCTAAAATGTTATGGGAATATGTTTTTTTCTTCTTCTTCATACACTTCATAAACTTACTTAAAATCATTATTGATTTTTGTGCATAACAATGCAATTAATCGCGATTAATCGCAGACAACCATACGATTAATCATGATTTTTTAAAAATTGCACTAGTTTTTATTAGTTGTTATTAGAAATCAGGGTTATTCCAGCAAATATTGATTTCTTGATTTTTCTGAAGTGAAGACATTGAAATAGTTTTGTATAATTATAAACATGTTTAAAAATATGGCACCTTTTTACTTGTTATTACGTGCAAAAACAAGACAATATCTTTGTTTTAAATTTGTAAATGTCGTCAGTTGTTCACAGAAAAACAAAAATAGTTTTTCTCAAACAGAGAATTATTTTCATTTAGAGCATTTTTTCAGGCATTTATATTCATTTACACAAATAAAGACACATTTTATTTTAACAGGTTTTTGGAAAAAAAATCTAAATTAAATTATTTTTATTTTGAATTTAAGATTTTACAGCATCACACTTTTATAGAATAAAATGGCTATAAAACCATTAAATAAAAAGAATCTGAAAATGTTCAAGTGCTCTCATAACATTTTTCTGCAGCTGCACAATACTTGTTGTTTCTACATAAGATATAACATCATACATGATGGCCACATTTACACTTTATTGGAACAGCACATCTGTTGAGGTTTTTAAAGGAACACTCCACTTATTTGGAAATAGACTCATTTTACAACTCCACTAGTGTTAAAAAGTTGAGTTTTACCATTTTTTTTTATCCATTCAGTTGATCTATAGGTATGGCGGGAGCACTTTTAGCTTAGCTTAGCATAAATCATTGAATCGGATTAGACCATTAGCATCTCTCTCTATATACTATGGAAGTTAATGGGCTGTTTTTCCCCAAACATTCTTCAGTATACCTTCTTTTGGCTTCAACAGAAGAAAGAAACTCAATTAGTTTTGGAACAAGTGGAGCATAAGTAAATGATGACAGAATTTTCATTTTTGGGTAAACTATCCCTTTAAATATTTTTCATACGTCAAAGCAACTTTTCCACCATTCAGACATGAAAACTGTGCTGATAAAGAGTGTTGGCCCTCATTCTGGCTGCATCCATCACATGACATGTCCTGCGTAATTGATTATGCCTCTGTTTTAGATTACTCTGAGCACTCATGACGGTCTGTGCCACTGTCCAGAATGATGCCGGCAGGATGTGCTTAAAGCTGCAGTTGAGCGGCAATAGAATATTTCAAGAGGTGACGCGAAGACTACTCAAGCAAAACCGGTGTCAGTGAAGGGTCAGCGCAGTAAAACCCATGCTGGGTGGCCATGCATATGTTTAAGGAGGGTGACGGGTTAAGGTCTCATAAATCCAGAGGTTTTATTTTTTCTGATATCAGTTTGTGTGTGTGTTTTTGAGAGCCAGGGGGAAATGAGAAATAGCATGAGAAATGAAATGAGAAAAGCAGTAGTCTTGAAACTAGATTTAGCTGCTGTGTGGTTGCTAGGGTGTTCTGGGTGGTTGCTTACTGTCTCAAAAAGCTTGTTTATTATATGTACAGTTGAAGTCAAAATTATTAGCTTTTGTGTGAATTTTTTTTTTCTTTGATTTCCTTAAATATTTCTTTCTTCTGGAGAAAGTCTTATTTGTTTTATTTCAGCTAGAATAAAAGCTTTTAATTTTTTCAAATCATTTTAAGATCAAAATTATTAGCCCCTTAAACAATATTTTTTTTCGATTGTCTACAGAACAAACCATTATTATACATTGATTTGCCTAATTATCTTAACTTGCCTAATTAACCTATAATTAACCTAGCTAAGCCTTTAAATGTCACTTTAAGCTGAATACTAATATCTTGAAAAATATCTTGTAAAATATCATTTACTGTCATCATGGCAAAGATAAAAGAAACTTATTAAACTATTATGTTTAGAAATGTGTTTAAAAAACTTCTTTACATTAGACAGAAATTGGGGAAAAATATACAGGTGGGATAATAATTCAGGAGGGCTAATAATTCTGACTTCAGCTGTATATATGCATATCCATATTCTGACCTCATATCATATCACATTCATTCTGACCTCAGTTCCCCATTTTCTTATGTCTGTGGGATGTGCGGGAGACTAGCGAGGGCCAGCAAGCGACTAGCGAGGGATACAGACAGGAGGTTAAAGAGCTTTCTGCTCTCCCAGGATACTCACATTGACTCCATTGTCAAAAAGGCCCAGCAGAGGTTGTACTTTTTCGCCAGCTGAGGAAGTTCATCCTGCCACAGGAGCTCCTGAAACTGTTCTACACCACCATCTTTCACTCAAAAAATTATTTTTGTTGCTTGTTGAAACTACTTATGTAAAATGAGCTGAAACAACACAATTCTTGAGCTTTTTTTGTGGACAACTTAATTGTTTTAAGTTAAATCCACTTAAATTTGTAAAAATAATAAAGTTAACAATTGATTTGTGTTGGGGAAACATGAATGAATTGTATGGAACCCAGCATTTTTTTACAGTGTTGAATCTGTCCTCTGCACTTGAGTAACTGTCTGGTTCAGCTCAGCTACCAAATATGAGCTCCAAAGACTACGTCGGATAGTTCGGACTGCTGAGCGAATCACTGGTACAACCTTCCCTATTTTCCAAGAACTATACTTATGCGGAATGAGCAAAATGAGGGCTGGCAAAATCACCCTCGACCCCTCACATAGCAAACTCTAGATCTGGATGACTCTAGTGCTCTAGCCGATGCTACAGAGCACTGTGCACCAGAACAGGCAATTTCTTCCTTCAGGCAATCCATCGCATGAACAATTGATAATAATTGCGGGACAAACAACCCTATTCATACGGACACTTATTTATTTAACAACATACATAGTTTACATTTCAATTTGCGCATAATATAGCTATACATACAATATTGTATATAGTAATATACATGTGCATGCATTTGTCAATATGTATATTTTTCTTTTCTATTGATCCTCTATATTTTTAGATTCCTTTTATTTGCGTTCTATTATCCTGTCACTGTCGCACTGTGGAAACTTCCGTCACGAAAACAAACTCCTCATATGTGTAAACATACCTGGCAAGAAAGCTCTTTTCGATTGTTGCATGGGACAGCCACAAATAAAAGTTTCTCTGATTTTGAACAATAAGGATTTTTTTTTTTTTTATAAAGTGTTCATGAATTCTCCAGTTTGTGTATTTATTTATTTATTTGTTAAATTTATTTTTGGCATTTATTGGCCTTTAATTTACAGGACAGTAAAATGACAGGAAGTGAAGTGGGAGAGAGAGGGGGGATAGAATCGGGAAAGGTCCATGAGCTGGAATTCGAACTCAGGATGCCCCAAATGATGTTGCGATGTTGCGATGTCAGCGCACTAACCACTGGAATATCATGCCGACTGTGTGTATTTTATTAGTCTATCCAAACAATTTAAGTCTAACTATTGCTTAGAAAATTGAATAAATTTTTTTTTTTTTTAATGCTGTAAAATGTGGTCCATTGCCACAATATCACAGTATGTCTATCTAAATGTATGCAATCTCAAGCTTCTGTGTGTGTTTTTAACAGTTTATTGTTGTTTTACAGGGCTACTTCCTTCTGTTTGAGTCAATGCTGGACTCTGTGCTCTACGCCAGAGATCGCTACCTTGCAGACGATGGTTTGGGTAAGTCAAATGCACAAATTTCAGCATGTTTTTACCCTCCTATTCTGAGATTGGAAGAATCTGAGAGGTCCTTGACCTGAGCTTCCAATTGGTTTTATACTTATGGAGCACAATGAGCCCGTTCTTTACAGTGGGCTTTTATTTTCATGGTCTATCAAGCAGACTTCATTTATTTTAATAGGAGGAGTTCATACAGAGCGAATCAGGGCTGTCCAGAGCATTGAAAGATGAGTCGGCGTGTGTGTTTGTTTCCCCTGCAGGGACATTACAGAGGGGTTATCATGGAAATATTGAACATTAGTTTGCCTCCCCTTGACCATGAGCAATAAAATATGGAGCAGCGTTAGTGTGTTGGGATTCAATGGAGTTAATGTGTAAATGGCTTCTTTAAAAAAAAAAAAAGTGGTAACAATACTAACCATGATTTAAAGGGATAGTTCACATGAAAATAAAATTCTGCCATCATACCATACCAATGACGGCAGAATTTTATTTTGGGGTGAATTATAACTCATACATTTGTGCTTTTATATTTATTTTCTCTATTTAATTTATATTTTATATATATAGTTTCCTATCCGCTGCGTAAAACATATGCTGGATAAGTTGGTGGTTCATTCCGCTGTGGCGACCCCAGATTAAAAAAGGGACTAAGCCGAAAAGAAAATGAATAAATGAATGAATGATTTCCTGTAGATTAAATTTTTCTCTCTTGATTTCATGTTTTTGCTCCTTTATTGCTGTTTTTATTAACTCTTTCCCCACCAATGTCGATTAAGAGACCCTGCTTCCCATGAAGATGATTCATGCTTCTCATGAAGAGGAAGATTTTGATTTATACTAAATCATATGTATGCTTTTTTTCTGATTTATTTAAATGCTGGCGATGGCTGGCAACTTTTTATTTTATTTTATTTTATTTTTTTAAAGCAACACTTTACTTTTTTGAAAATAAGCTCATTCTACAAATCTCCAAAAGTTAAACAGTTGAGTTTTACCATTTTTCAGTCCATTCAGCCAGTTTCCGGGTTTGGCGGGAGCACTTTTAGCTTAGCTTATTTTAGCATAGATTATTGAATCAGATTAGACCATCAGCATCTCACTCAAAAAAATTTAAAGTTTCAATAATTTAAAGCTTGACACTTTTATGGTTACATTGTGTACTAAGACTAATGGAAATGAAAAGCTGCTATTTTCTAGGTCGATATGGCTAGGAACTATAATCTCATTCTGGCGTAATATTCAAGGAACTTTGCTGCCGTACCATAGCTCCAGCAGGCCCAATGATATTACACAGTACCTGAAAATAGTCCCCATAAAAGTAACTAGATAACAGTGCTACGTAATATTGCGCCAGCTGCAGCCATGGTACAGCAGCAAAGATCCTTAATTAATACTTCAGAATTACATTTTTTTTTTTTTTTTTTTTTTTTTTTTTTTAGCAAGATGCTAATGGTCTAATCTGAATTAATGATGTATGCTAAGCTAAAAGTGCTCCCATCAGATTTGGAGATTCAAAAATGGTAAAATTCAACTGTTTATCTGAAGCCTATTTTCAAAAATGTGATGGAAAAAAAACTTACTCTACTGGTAGCACTAAATAAAAGGAAAGATTTTACAAACATTGTACTTTAATAACAAATTATTTGTGTTTAACAGTATTTAGGACATAATGTAAACTGTAAACATCATTAATTAAAAATGTCAAGACAAATTGTTTTTAAGCAAAACTGAAACTCACAGCAAGTGCGAAATGCGTTATCTAAGTCAGCACCTGTTTTTGTACCTGTTTACTTTGTTAATGGCATTATATAGGTCCGGTTACAATGCAAGTCACAACATATTTCAGATTAAAAAACAAACTGCTACTCATATTGCAGAAAAGAGAAGGAATGCTATATACTTTGCAGTGTATATGGACCTGATCCCCAAGCAATTTAATCTCCTCCAAAAATAAAATAATGCTCTGTTAACTCTCAATGACCTAGACGTGCAGAAAGTGTTGAATCATATTTTCTACTCAAGTGTGACCTCCACCAAACACATGTGGACCATGTGATTGGCTGTACGTGCCTTTTTTGAATGTTAGTAGTGCCAAAACTACAAGGAAATTTTCCAGTTCTGTACAAGGCTTCGGGGCCTTCACGCAGAATGCGTTTTTCCTCGCCAATGTGCTACTTTTCTATTGTTTATCAATGTAAACATTCACTTGAGAGACGTGAGTGACCATTACACTAGCAACTTGTGTCTTTTGAAGCACCACGCACATGAGCATTTGCTTTTTTTAGACGCCGCGTCAAGTTAAAAGATCTTCAACATTTATACGCAGTGCTACTCATCACTGTTAGTTCCACAACAGTGGGCCAATCAGAAGAGCTCTGAGGTCGGGCAACCGTTGCTAGTTTTTGTTTACAGGTGCTCAGTGGCTATGTCCAGATACCCTCCTGGTTTTTGCTGCACTTTTTTTCAAACGATTCCCGAACTGTTGCCTCTCGCTTTTTAGAAGCAAAGACGAGTTCTGTGTGAATGTGCTCTTACTGTGCAGGACTTAGGGTGACACATGGATGTCCAAAGTGAGTGAGAAAAATAAAAGTGGTCATAAGCTACTTCTCAATGAAACCTGTGTTCCACTTAAAGTCAAGTTTGCTAATGATTGGGTCCATCGTAATGATGGTAACTTGGACTGTGTGCAGTTAATCGACATTAAGTTTTTATTTCGGCCTCCAACGATTATGAAAATATGATAATCGAGATAAAAAGATTATTGTTTAGTCATATCCTGCTCCCTTTCCAGCTGTCCGCATTCGCTGTTCCTATAAGAGTATAAAGAGAGCTTGTTATTGGGTAGATTTGTCAAGAGCAAATCTATGCCCTAGATCAGACCTTGACATTTTACGCCCCCCCGGGCCACATGCGTCCCACTGGACATCTTTGTTTGGCCCGCATGAATTTAGTTAATTTAAATTCAATTGCAAATGGTCCTGTGCAATACACAAGTCTGATAAGGTAAGGTAAAGAGTAAGGGACTGTTCACATATTGCATCTTTTGCACGTTCAAGTTCGTTATTTCAAATGGAGACACTTGACTTGCAAATAGTGATATAATTGTGTGTTTGGTTTTAAAATGTTTCACTTTTAGTTTTTTTTTGGAAAACATACTTTTTGGGGAGAACTGTGTTAACTGTATTAGTCCGACCAGCCCCCAAAAACATCCCCAGTGTCTAATGTGGCCCATTGAGAAAATGAATAACCCAACCCTGCCCTAGGTGTACCCATAAAAAAACCCTGATCTGGGTAACATCATCTTGGTTATATTTAAAATGTATCTTGTTTTTATTATTAGTAACTTGTTATTAGTTCAGCTCTCACCTCACAGCAAAAAGGTCGCTGGTTCGAACCTCAGCTGGGTCAGTTGGCGTTTCTGTGTGGAGTTTTCTCCCCGTATTCGCGTGGGTTTCCTCCGGGTGCTCCGGTTTCTCCCACAAGTCCAAAGACATGCGATATAGGTCAATTGGGTAAGCTAAATTGTCTGTATGTGTGTGAATGCAAGTGTATGGGTGTTTCCCAGTGATGGGTTGCAGCTAGAAGGGCATCTGCTGCGTAAAACATATGCTGGATAAGTTGGCGGTTCATTCCGCTGTGGTGACCCCAGATTAATAAAGGGACTAAGCAGAAAAGAAAATTAATGAATGAATGTTATTAGTTCATTAAAGTTATTTGTAACTAATAAAGTTATTAGTAACTAATAAATTTATAGTAACTACACAAAATAAAAAGATTCACGAACAGTTTGTAACCTTTTGGTTTTATTTAATTTGTTCATATTGTAAAATCTAAATCTGGTAAAATTGAATACTATTTTATTTAGCCAACTAAAAGATGAATATGGTGTAAATTAATCTTCCTGTAGAAAAAGTCAGATCAAATTAGTTAAATTCTGTGAGATTGGTTTACTCAATAACCGGGGGCAAAATTGACACAGCTCCATACTCCACACAATAGATGAATTAATAAGAAGCATTTAAAACAATGCTTGTAATTTGTTTCATTTTTGTTGAACTAATACATTTTCATCACATAAAGTTTATTAGTTCAATTATGTTTAAAGTATGTAATCCAAATTTATTATGCATTCATTCATTCATTCATTCATTCATTTTCCTTCGGCTTAGTCCCTTTTTTCGTCAGGGGTCACCACAGCGGAATGAACTGCCAACTTATCCAGCATATGTTTCACACAGCGGATGCCTGTCGTGGTTTCTAGCTTTTCTCTTAATGAGTCAAACTTAGTCGGGAGGTTATGAATATCAGAAGAATATACTTTATTGGACTATTTTCCAAAAAAGCATGGACATCCATAAGCAGACCTATCTCTAGTCTCTCCCCAGGACAGTCCGATGTCCCTCAAATTTGCTATACCCTTTATCCTTACTTTTTCCCTCCTTTGTGTTTTCTCAGCTGGTTCCTGGTTCAAACGGCCTCTCCCAGGTCCTACTCCTTTATGACCCCAATTTAATCCCCCCTCTTCTTTTTGGCTCCTATAATGTATAGATCTAATGTATTCATCACTGTTTTCCCACATATAGTTCAAATTTGGCGACCATGATTAATGTTTATATTTTTAAAACATCTAAACTGGACTCTTCTCTCCCACAGTATGTGTCTTTTCAAACAGACATGACCCTTTTAACATATGTTTTATACATTTCATGCTTTTCTGGCTGTATTTACACAGATGGTTCGGAATTGTATCTCCAAGTCTTCTCTCGTGCTCTTATATGACCCCTTTGCCTTAAACTATCATCTGTTTTCAAAGACATATAATTGCAGATTCATATGACCCTCCACTCACCCAATTAAATGTGTCTTTATATAGCTTTATACAATAAAAATATTCTTCATGCCCTTCCAGCAGCAAGCAAGTACTGGGAAACTTCCATACACACTTATTTACACACATACACTACGGCCGATTTAGTTCAATTCACCTATACTGCATGTCTTTGGACTGTGGGGGAAACCGGAGCACCCGGAGAAAACCCACGCCAACACGGGGAGAACATGCAAACTCCACACAGAAATGCCAACTGACCCAGCAGGGACTCGAACCAGTGACCTTCTTGCTGTGAGTCGACAGTGCTAATCACTGAGCCACCATGTCACCCCCATTATGCAATCAGAATACATAAATCTTATTGTTAGGCCTAAATATTTAACCTTTTTTAACTTTTCAGATTTTGATTGTAATGCGATAATGTGCACTCTTTGTGAAGCTGCTTTGTGAAAAGCACTGTACAACTAAACTTAAAATGAATTATTTGTTTGGGCCATGAAAATAGCTAACATATTTATGATATGATGATACTTTGAATTATGCAAATATAAAGAATAATATCAATTAAATATTTCAGTCCTATTGATTCAATTGATTTTTATCTAGTGCAACAACACTGCGATTAATGTAATTAATCAGTTTGGTCCTTTTTTTATGTTTGTGAAAGTCCCGCTGCCAGAACCATTCTTTACGCTGCAGTTTTCGTAGAATCACCTTTCACACTTGTGTAGTTTACAGCATAATGCACCTCCTGTTTCCCAGGTGTTTTCTCTTATCTCACCCTCTGCACGCTGCTCTGCCTTTTACTACATATTGATTTGCGTCAATAAAACATAAATTAAAGCAACTGCTGAATAACTAAACAGTCCTTGGACACTCACCTTCTAACAAACGTGTTTTTCTTTCATTGTTGGAGAAACTGAAGTTGTGGATGTTAGACACGCCGTGGCTCTGCGTCATTTTCTTGTCCACTGTGGAGGTTTGGGTTGAACAGATGCTGTGGAGTTCTGGATGTATGCAGCACTGTGCACTCGCTGACTGGATGAATTATAACTTCAGGCATCCTGACACAGGAGATGTTACACTCTCCTGATCTTTACGACATTGTGGGATTGGGGATGGGATTTGTAAGGGGTTTAACGATTCTAGTTATGATTCTGGTTCTGGTTAATGACTCTGCTGTCTCTTTATGTGGCATTAGCCATTATTTTTGTAGTTTTTGTAGCTCCAAAGAGCTCCAAATAAATTTATCCTAATTTATCTTAGTAGTTTTCTATTTGAATAGATCGTAATATGTATTTTTATTCTTTTTTTTATGTAAATTGTATTCCTGTGATTCAAAGCTGAATTTTGCATCATTACTCCCAGTTTTCAGTGTCACGTGATTCTTCAGAAATCATTCTAATCATTTGCTGCTCGAGAATAATTTCTAAAAATAGTTGTGCTGCTTAATATTTTAGTGAATACTGTGTTTTTCTTAAAAGTATTTTTTTTCTTTTAAAATTAATTATGATATACTTAGAATTTGAAAGAAAAAGAAAATCTGAATTGCATGATTTAGTTTCAGAATTTTGAAAGACCTTATTGCAGGATGGAAACTAAGAATTTAAAGGGAAAAACAAAATACATAATTAGATAAAAAAAAAAATACATACAGTCGTGGCCAAAAGTTTTGAGAATGACACAAATATTAGTTTTCACAAAGTTTGCTGCTAAACTGCTTTTAGATCTTTGTTTCAGTTGTTTCTGTGATGTACTGAAATATAATTACAAGCACTTCGTATGTTTCAAAGGCCTTTATCGACAATTACATGACGTTTATGCAAAGAGTCAGTATTTGCAGTGTTGGCCCTTCTTTTTTAGGACCTCTACAATTCGACTGGGCATGCTCTCAATCAACTTCTGGGCCAAATCCTGACTGATAGCAACCCATTCTTTCATAATCACTTCTTGGAGTTTGTCAGAATTAGTGGGTTTTTGTTTGTCCACCCGCCTCTTGAGGATTGACTACAAGTTCTTAATGGGATTAAGCTCTGGGAATTTCCTGGACCCAAAATTTCAACGTTTTGGTCCCCTAGCCACTTAGATATAATTTTAGATATCAGTGGTCCATAATGCTGGAAAATGCGTTGTTCTTCACCAAACTTTTGTTGGATTGTTGGAAGAAGTTGCTGTTGGAGGGTGTTTTGGTACCATTCTTTATTTATGGCTGTGTTTTTGGCCAAAATTGTGAGTGAGCCCACTCCCTTGGATGAGAAGCAACCCCACACATGAATGGTCTCAGGATGCTTTACTGTTGGCATGACACAGGACTGATGATAGCGCTCACCTTTTCTTCTCCGGACAAGCCTTTTTCCAGTTGCACCAAACAATCGGAAAGGGGCTTCATCAGAGAATATGACTTTGTTAAACAATTACAATTGACCATTTTTGAATGCATTCAGCCAATCTCCAGGTCTGCAGGAAGTACTTTTGTTTTAGCTTAGCATAGATCATTTAATCAGATTAGACCATAAGCATTTCTCTCAAAAAAAGAGTTTTGATTAATATCTGTTTAAAGCTTTAAATAGAAAAAATATCAAAACTCTTTATTTAATGAGTTATGCTAAGCTAAGCTAAAAGTGCTCCCGCAAGACCTAGAGATCGGCTGAATGGATTAAAAAAAATAATAAAACTCAAATTTTTAACTTATAGATGACTTGTAAATGTAGCCTATTTACAAAAAGAGTGGACTGTTCCTTTAAATTTTTAAAAAAATTTCAGAATTAGAAAATGTAGACTGAAAAAAAAAATCTGAATTGCAAGATCGAAACGCTATAAGAAAATTCTTAATCTAGAATACCAACTCTAAAAGTATATTTTTAAAATAGTATTTCATACCATGGTAGAAATAAGCCTTTCACAGACTACTGCAGAATCATCCACTGAGCTGCAGCATGTTTCTATTTTGCAGCTCGCTCTGAAAGCCCGCAGCCATGTACACCTGGAGTGAAGCAGATTGATATAATGACCCGTCATGTGGCAGCTCTGCACTGTGTCAGATCAACATTACTTACCCCTACCACTATAACCTCCTTCCTCCTCTCTCTCTTTTTTCTTTTCATCTCTCCTTTACACCTCACATTATTAACCTTTCTCTTCATCACAAAACATGGTCTGTGCTTTGGCTCTCTCATCATTGGGTGCTTTTTTTCTCCCTCTTCTTCTTCACGGCTGCCCTCAAGAGGAACTAGAGGGGGGTGCTTGACAAACGGGCCATGAGCACCGAGTCGAGAAGGACGCAGATGTCAAAGCTATGAATCTTGGGACACTGCCTCCCCTTAGCTCCCCTTCCCTCACTCTCTTTCTCTCTGGCTTCTCTGTTCAGGTGCAGGATGGTCCCGTGTAGCACCCAATCAGAGCTCACCTGCGTCTCCCAAGACAATCACTCATAGCTCTACTAATCAGAGAAAATGAGGTGACAAATCCACTCCGTGTGTGTGTGTGTGTGTGTGCGCGTGTGCGCACGCGCGCGTGCGCGTGGTTTTTCACCCTAAGTGACACTCACAGGGTCACACAGTGAAGGCTTCGATGTACAGGTTGGAGGTTATAACTCGCCAGTCACGATCCTGTCATCTGGAAGACGAGGTTTTGATGGTGCACACTTTATTGTGGCCCAAGAGTGAATGTGCACCCTTAACCCTTGATTAAAGGTCAGACCAAGTTGGAGAGATGTAGTCCATCATGGCTTTGTGTCTTGGAGCTTCTCTAGGGATGGCTGAATGGTAGTGTCTGCTCTTGATTGGCAGTTTTTGATTTTGTAGGTCTTGCGTAATTACAAGAAACATTTAAGATGGTTTCTTGTCATGATTAGAGAACCGTTCTGCTATGTTCGGACTGTGTCAGTCAACTATTCTTGTGCTATTCTTGTCTTAGGACAATTAGAAAAATCTTTTTTGATCCATTTCAAATGTTGACATATTTATGTATGATATACAGTACAGTTGATATTTCCAAAATGATGTTCAAGAGAGCAAGACATTTTTCACAGTATTTCCTATAATATATTTTCTTCTGGAGAAAGTCTTATTTGTTTTATTTCGGCTAGAATAAAAGCAGATTTTACATTTTTAAGCCATTTTAAGGTCAATATTATTAGCCGCCTTAAGCATTTTTTTTCTTGTATTGTCTACAGAACAAGCCATTGTTATACAATTATTTGCCTAATTACCCTAACTTGCCTAATTAATCTAATTAACCTAGTTAAGCCTTTAAATTGCAGCTTAAGCTAAATACTAAATACAAATATCTTGAAAAATACCTAGTAAAATATTATGTACTGCCATCATGGCAGAGATAAAAGAAATCAGTTTTTAGAAATTAGTTATTAAAACTATTACATTTAGAAATGTATTGGGAAAAAAATCTTATTTCTGTTAAACAGAAATTGGGGGAAAATATACAGGAAGGCTAATAATTCTGACTTCAACTGTACATTACAAGTTTCTCACAGAACATCTCATCGTCTCTTACAATGCTGTACTGTGATAATCTGTTCTTTGCTCTCTTTCAAAGTTCACTGTCTTCAGTGTTTTCTTAGTGATTTCTTTGTCACCAATGATTTTCCAGAGATTTTCAATCAGGTTTATATCAGGACTCTGGACCGCCATTTCAGTGTTTTTATCTTCAAGTAATCGTTTTACCCGTTTTCTGTTTGACAAGTGTAGTGTCCTGCATTAAAAATGCTGTCTGATTGGGCAATGGACTCAAGCAAGGAGCTGCATGTTGCTGAAGGATCTTCTGATTAAAATTCGCATTCACTCTTTTATGTACTGTTAAACAAAGACAAATTTCTGCTATCAAAATCAGCGCAAAACATGACATTTCTCCTCCACCTTTCTTCACTGACTTCTGAAAAACTGGCAACTTGAAAGTTTGGTATAGTGTGAACCTCATTCAGAGTATCATCCTCAGTCTGTTGCCATCTACAAAGTCATCAAGTGATGATTAGTGTTTTAAAATCTGTTCAGATTTTTAAAAAGGCGCAGTGTATTCCAGCCTGAGGGCAGACATGCTGGAATAGACCATTCTAGCTTGTTTTAATTGAAAATATTTACCAATACAACTGCCTGGTATCCTCTTATAAAAGATAAAAGTAAAATAATGATTTGCACTCCTGATGGCAGCGTAGATATTAGCAACATCTGTTTTCTTGAGGTATATGAAATAAACACCGCAGTTTTAAGTTTGTGTCTGATGGGCAAGTGTAACAGACATTAAAAACTGATAAATGCACATTTTTTACGATTATGACTATCAGCTGAATTTAGATTTTTTTTGCCAGAAGCATGTGCATGGCGACCATTAACATTATCACACAGGGACATTTGCAATTGCTGGAAACGACTGAAACATTACTGAATGAGGCGGTCAAGGCTGCCGTTTACCATTTGATGATAGATGTGCTCATTATTGCACATTTGTGTAAAGGATGAGGTCTAATACGCCTACACAATGACCAGGCGTCTGTTATGCTTTAGTTATCAGTTGTATAAAACCATAGTTTTTGTATCGACCATAGTCATCTGTATATCAAATGCATGTGGGTAGTTGACAAATAGGCAGTAAAAATGCTTTGTTTTTCTTTAAACAAAATTTTTTTATTTGTATATATATATATATATATATGTATATATATATATATATATATATATAAATAAATATAAAATATTAAAGGTGGTGTATGTAATTTTTGACTGTTCTAAATCATAGATATTTTTGATATTTAAGAACCATGCTAAGTGAACATACTTGTTTATCTAAAAAACAAGTAATTTATTCTCCTTTGAAAATGTGTGTTTCGTTTGGAATGTCTGTTTTTGCTTTGTCTCTATAACCGGCCCACTGCCAGTTTTACCCAATTATAATTCAGGACTCCGGGTTACCTTTGTGGAAATCTCACCGTATTTCATTTCAGTCATTAAAGCTGCTTCAATGTATGTGGCCGAGTCTGAAAACACGACCTCTGGAGGACAGCAGCAGCCTCTGAAATGAGACACAGATTCAGAGTTATAAAAATCACAGTTCATACTATAGTCTATATTTGTTTTATTTTCAAGATCTGAGGTAAACTATCTAATTCTGCATTCAGGATGGCAATAAATGTCACCTAAAATGGTATTCAAACTCATATTTGTAGCATTTAACACTGAGGTGATCATTGTTATGGAAAGTTTGCTGTTATCTAGCCGTGAGAAATTGAAACTGTTTGGTTAGGACAAAAACTCTTTTTAATATGGAAAACATTTCTTTTGTCTTGTGTTGTTGTTTGCATACCAGTGTAAGCTCGATATTCAACAATCTGGCAACCTCTGGCAAGTGCGATTTATTTTCATTGTTGGAAACTTTTCTTTATATAGTGCTATTTTCTTTATCTAAAATTGAATAATGTTTTTTTTCTCCATGACATGTTGGACATGAGGTGATTGGAAATGAGGTGTCACTCCAAAATGTATACATTTTATAATGGTTCCCAAAAAGTTCTGAGACAAAAACTAAGATTGAGTTGTGAGGTATGGCTCTTAAACAAAAAAAGAAGAAAAAAATAACTTTTTAGAATATTTGTTTTATAAAACAAAGAAATGTTTAACCATTTATTTCATTTTAAATGACGACAATATAAATTATATAAATTTTTGTTGTGTGTGACAGTGAAAATGCAGCGTCACGTCAACAACCCATGTACAGCTTGTTCCTAAAAGTTGTTTGGTGCATTAATCCACTTAATGCCTTGTCATAATTGTGCTTTTCCTTCTTTCTTTTTTTTTGATTTGTGCCAGTGAGTTGGTTCAAATATTCAATGTTGGTATATTTAATGCCAACATGTTAATATGCAGTCAAAGTTTACAAATGTAGGCCATTTAATTGGAGTCATTGCGAGTTTAATGGAGTCGAACCAACATCCCTGGGAGCTGTATGGCCCAGATATGTCTAGATCACTAACTTCTTAGCACCAGAGATCTGCAAAACGGCGCATAAATCTTGTGACATGGCTTAGTGGTTGACGTTCTAGACCGGTAAGCCAAAGGTTGTGGGTTCAAACCCCAGGAGGTATGATTCAGGAGTTCAATCTGGGTAAAATATGTACCTGGAGTTACTTTGGATGAGAAAGTGGCTGCTAAATGAATAATGTTCTTGTCATGTGAAGTATTGACTCATGAGGGCTGCGTTTGACTTTGTACATATATCATATGTAAGCCCTGAAGTTTATGTCTTTTACTGGCATTCATGTATCATTTTTCTTCTCAGTCTTTCCAGACCGATGCAGCATCAGCCTGGTGGCGGTGGGCGACACTCAGAAGCACAATGACCGCATTGCATTCTGGGAAAATGTGTATGGCTTCAAAATGACGTGCATGAAGAAGGCTGTGATACCAGAGGCGGTGGTGGAGGTGTTGGAGCCTGAGACGGTCATTTCAGAGCCTTCAGTGATCAAGGTGGGGGGGAAAGACCCTGTTAGGGGACTTTCTAGAAATGGTTGAAGAGAATTATGAGAAAAGGATTAGTTAAATCTGGATGTCTCCAAAGGGGTTAATGTAGCGTGGCGTCTATTAAGATTTAATGGTGGGAAAATGGTGATAAATAAAGGGATGTAAATGGAAGTATGTGACCCGTGTTGACAAAATTGGTCACAGTCAAAGTTTTTAGAAATTAGTTACTTTTATTTTTAGTTTCACAGAAATAACTGAGCTACACTAGTTTGAAGACAAAGGAGTCAGTAATTTTGAGAAAATGTTGAGAAAAATGTTACTTTTTAAAAACAATTCTCCTAGACAAAGTCACTTATATAAAAAATGTTGTACGGCACACCAAAATAACTCAAAACCAACAAATTTTTTGTACACTAAATTAGCTTATTAGGATGATTGTTTGCCATGGAAGTATAAATAGTTCAGTATATTTTAAAATATGTTCAAATGCAAAACTGTTATTTGTAATTCTCAAGTCAGGTCATCTTTATTTTCTACAGGGCTTTAGATTCAACTTTTAGATTAAGCACCAACAGGGGGAAAAAACAGTCAATTAACAATAACAGGGAGAAATTCATCAATCTGAAGTTCAGTCCGGCATCGTCATTTATTTATTTTGAGTTAATTCAGTGTTGATTTAATTCTTTTCAATACCAGAATCAATGTTGTGGTATGAGATTTTAAGACGAATTATGAAAAAAGAAATCTTTATCAGGTTGGGAAAATGGTGATAAATAAAGGGATGTAAATGGAAGTATGTGACCCGTGTTGACAAAATTGGTCACAGTCAAAGTTTTTAGAAATTAGTTACTTTTATTTCAGTTTCACAGAAAAGACAAAGAGAGTCAGAAATTTTGAGAAAATGTTGAGAAAAATGTTACTTTTTGTTTAATCCTCCTAGACAAAGTCACTTATATCAAAAATGTTGTATGGCACACCAAAATAACTCAAAATCAACACTTTTTTTGTGCACCAAATTAGCTTATTAGGATGATTGTTTGACATGAAAGACTAAATACTTTAGTATATTTTTAAATATGTTCAAATACAAAAGTTATTTGTAATTCTCAAGTCAGGTCATCTTTATTTTCTACAGGAATTTAGATTCAACTTTTAGATTAAGCACCAACAGGGAAAAAAAAACAATCAATTAACAATAACGGTAAAATTCATGAATTATAAAGTTAAGTTCAGCATTGTTATTTATTCATTTTGAATTAATTCAGGGTTGATTCAATTCATTTCAATACCAGTGTCAATGTTGTATGTCAAGACAAATTGAGAAAGAAAATCAGGTTGTACACACAAATTCTCATAACACATACAAATATAGAAAGTGTTGCAAATAGCACAGACCATGGAAATGTGTCAGGGGACCCCCAAAATTGGCGAAACCAGCTTCCTGTCAGATCTCAGACCATTTATTTAATTTTATTTTAAAAAAATATATATAGTATTTTCTAGGTTTGAAAAGAGCTCAGGTGTTAGATAAAGTGCTTGAAAAGTAATTGTTTTGCTTTCATAATAATGTATCTTAATAAATAAGTATTGATTTTTAAATATTTAAATAAAAATCATCTTGCATTTTTACATAAATGTCAATTTAAGAGGAAAGATACATAATCCACATTTAAGATATGAGTAAATTACACAAGAGAGTAAATAACAGTAATTCAAAGTTGGGATTGGGCAAAACATCTCATAAGTTTTTTATACTGTACTATACTATACTGTACTATACTATACTATAACAAATAACATAGATTATGTAATGTCATGAAGTATTTCTATGTATGTAAATATGTAATTTGCCACACTTGTAAAGTGTTAGAAAAGTTTGAAAATCCACCTGAAAAGAGTTTGAAAAGTGCTTAAGTTTGACTTTAGAAAAGGTGTAAAAACCCTGTGAAGAAGGTGATGGTAATAATATTTCACCAGCATTAATGTTTTACTGCATTGTTGATCAAAATATTTTGAGTAAGGCTTAAAAAAATAATTATCTTTTGAATTGTTCATTGTACAGTAGCTTAGATATTGTTAAGGGACAGTTAAAGAAAATTGCCATCATGTGTTGACTCTTGTGTGATTATGAACCTTTATGATTTTCCATAGAAAGCCTACATTTCTGCATTTTTTCCATATAACAGTATATTCAGTAGTTACGCTCAGTATTTCATATTCAGTAGTTACGCTTTGTTTTTTGGCTGAACTATCCTTACATTTTCGACTAATCTCGATCCTAATCCCCTCCTTTTAACTAAATAATGGTTTCTGTCTTATTGGATTTGGTGCAAATCATTAGTTCACCTGAATCCCTAATTAATTGAGTCTGGGCTGGACAGAAAGCCAATTTCCTGCGTTGTGGCCTTGTTTAGAGACGGAGAGAGGAGGGGTAGGAGCACAGGTATTATCAAGCAGAAGATGAAGAGACAGATTGTAAGCGTAGGGACGTGAGGGAAGAAGTAAAGCCTCGAAGAACGTCTGTGACAGAACCGCTGATTGATTATTCTAATCCTTGTTTAAAGTCTTCCTTGGTAAACTTCATTACTTAGCATGGCTGTGGCCTTGGGTCCACTTACAAACACTTAGAAGAAATGCACACACATATATAAATGCTTGACTCTGTTCTTATTCTGATTTGGAGTTTTTCTTTTCACCTGCTTTCACATTATCCATCTCATTTTGCAGTCATTTGACAAATAAAAAAATATTTGGAAGTTTGAAGATGCCACTAATGATTCAGAACTTTTTAAAAGAAACGCTAATAGAGACGTGCGGATATTCAAAAAAGCAATATATAATATTAATAAACATGCACGTTATTGTTATCTTGGACACTTCAAAACATTTTAGAATGTCTTTTAATAATATACAGACTGTTGTATTGACACCAAATTCTTGGAGACATTAATAGTAGGGATCCACCGAAATGAAAATTCTGGGCCGTAGCTGAAACCGGACGTAGATATATACACTAGATATTGCATACGGACCCTGAGCATGCGTCAATAGCGCCGCCACATTTGTACAGTGCTCCCAGGACAAATGTCATTTAACCGCACTTAGTCAAGACTAAAGCCAATCTGAAGATGCTGGACTTTAGCGCTTTGTACGGGTGTAGTAACGAGCAAACAAAGA